>PVKZ01009436.1:0-11159 GCA_004027375.1 Macroglossus sobrinus
CTTCTCTCACCTGGTGAAGGAAATAGACATAAAACCCCAGGAAGCTCAGAGAATTTGAAAAATCAGGGATTCATAGAGGCCCACACTAAGACACATCATGACTAAAATGTCAAAGGTTAAATACAAAAGCAGCAAGAGAAAAGCGGTTACTTACCTACAAGGGAGCACCCATTAGACTGGCAGCTGATTTCTCAAAAGAAACCATGCAGGACAGAAGGGCTTGGCACAAAATACTCAACAGGATGAAGACCCGGGATCTACAATCAAGAATACTTTATCCAGCAAAGCCATCATTTAGAAGCGAAGGACAGATAAAGAGCTTCCCAAAGAAAAATAAGCTAAAGGAATGTATTACCACCAAGCCAATATTACAGGAAATGTTGAAGGGACTTCTTTAAGAGGAAAAAAAAAAACTTGTATCAAAAACAGGAATAAAGAATGGTAGCAACTACATTCCTATCAATAAGTATCTTAAATGGAAAAGAATTAAGTGCTCAAACCAAAAGATAGAGTAGCTGAAAGGATAAGAAAACAAGACCCCTACATAAGAAAAGGAAGGAGATGAAGAAAAGATATTGTTCTGACGGACCTAGAAGGTATTTAAATCAGAAAGAGAAAAATAAACACTATATGATTTCACTTATATGTGGAATATAAGGAATAAAAGGACAAACTAATAAAAAACAGACTCACAAATATAGTGGACAATTTGGTGTTGGACAGAGGGGAACAGAGTTGGGGGACTGGGAGAATAGGGTGAAGGGTTAAAGAAGTACAAATTAGTAGTTGATAGATGGTCATGGGGATGGGGAGCATGGCATAGGGAATGCAATTAGCAGTAATACGTTGGCTAGGTGAGAGTCTGGGGAAGGAGGATGCAATTGAGGAGATCGTTTTATGAACTATATAGATGTCTAACCAATATACTGTATACTTAATCTAATTTTTTAAAAATAATAATAATAATAATGAAAAGGACTTGTTCAAGATAGAGATGTGACTTCCCACCATAGTATTATTTTATTTCTCTCTCTTTTAAATGATGGCTCTACATTTAAAAATGACCACACAAGCCAGAAAATAGACCAATCCAGTGCACCCAATCCAGCCCTTGTGCCTCTAGGACCTCTGGTTCAGATATTTAATTCAAGAAAGATCTTCCTATGAACTATACCAATCAAAGAACACCACAGAACTTGTAAGTCTTGAACTGGACCTTTAAAAGTAGAGAATGTTTTTGGAAAAAAGAGGGAGAATATTTCAGTTTAGAAGAGTCACTCATAGAATGGAAAGCTACAATCAAACATCTTAAAGTCTTCCTAAACCTGAGCTGGGGAATAAAGATAAAAATGTATGAGGTACATGCCAGGCAAAAAAAGAGACAAATATGTAAAATGTAAGAAAGACTGATAAGCAGAGATAGAATAGCCTTCCTCTTTAAACACCTATTTTATTTAGATCAGGTGGAAAAGCAGACATTCCTGACTCCTTTCATCACTCACGCTTGTATTCAGAGAAGGAAAACCCATTTATAATGATCATTTTATGATAATTCTAAAATTCAAAGACATCTTAGTGGAGAGAGAAGGAAGAGAAAAAGAGGGGTGGAGAAAGCTAAATCTATGCATGCATTTATTTATACATGTAGAGCATCTGCTATGTACCAGGAGTTATTTCAGGAGCTGAAGATGCAGTTGTGAATAGAGCAGTCAATGCCCCCTTCTTTAGGAAGCCTCTATTTCAGTGAGGGAAGAGAAATAATAAACAAATAAACATATAAATACATAATATAACAATTGTGCAAAACCATGTGCCTCTGGGGAGGAGTCCCAGACAGAGAGAACAGCAAATGCAAAGATCCTGAGATAAGACTGATCACAACATGTTTGAGGAACAATGTGGGAGGCAAAATTCTAAGAGGGACCCCATGATCTCCCCCCAATTCTGTGTTATTCCTATAATTATGTATGTTAAAGTGTTTTTGCTGATGTGATTAAGATTACTAATGAGTTGACCTTTAGTTAGAAAGGTTATCCAGGTGGGACTAACCTAATTACATTAGTCCTTTAAAAGCAAAGAGTTATCTGGCTACAGAAGGGAAACTGAGAAATTCAAAGCATGAGAAAGCTTGGAGATGGAGGAGACCATGTGGCAAAGAATGTGCGTAGCCTCTAGGAGCTGAGAGTAGCCCTCAGCTGACAGCCAGGGGGCAGGGGAAAAAAAAAAAAAACAGGATCCCAGCCCTACGACCACAAGGCACTGAGTTATACCAACAACCTGAACCAGTTTGGGAGTCGACTCTACCCCAGTCCAGCACACAGCTAATTTTGGCCTAAGCAGAAAACATGACTGAGCCCATACTTCTGACCTACAAAACTGTGAGATAATAATAAATGGGGGGGGGGGGGGGGGTTGAGCTGCTACCATTATAGTAATTTAGTATGCAGTAAAAGAAAACTAACAGAAATAGCAAAGAGGTCCACATGGCAGGAGTAGAGTAAGCAAGGGGAGTTTTTGAGAAGATAAAATCTGAGAGCTAGCCAGAGGCCAAAAAACACAAGGTTTTCTGTGCATTGGTCAGGCCGTTGGATTTCTAATGCATGAGATGGGATGACCCTGGAAGGTCTGAGCAGAAGAAACATGGCTGTGACTTGCTTCTGAGAGCTCAGCACTGCTTGATGAACTGACATCCAGAGAAAGCAACTGCACTGATGGGGTTCCCAGTGACCTCCAGCAGCACTGAAAACACTTAATTATAAAATGTTCAGATGAACCCAGCAAAACAAATGGAGAACAAAGAAATTGAAAGACAAAACATATTAAATACAACTTTAAAGATATATAAGCAAAAAATGGGGGAAAATTGCATAGATGATAGCGGCTTTGTTCATCCCTCTTGGTGACCAAATTAAAATTGTGACAGAAACATGAAGCAAACAGCAAAGAAAGTTACCTGGGATCTAGACAAACAGAAGCACTACAACTAAGGAGAGAAATAGTTCATCAACCTGCAATAGTAGAAGGTGGAACAGGGAGAAGACGCAACCTATCTGGTCCACATACGTTGGCTGAATGGGACAGAGGCTGTGGCAGCAGCAGCCAGCAGCTGCAGACACCTCTTAAAGGGACCATGTAGGCAAGCGGACTTTCAAGGTGACGGACCTGCTCACTCTGAGCACCAGCGCCAGGTCAGCTGCACAGGGGGCACCAGGGATGCGCAGGGGGACAGTGAGTTGTAAGAGTGAGAGCAAGGATCTCTCCCAGAGAGAAGTGCTGGTGGTATCTGTTGTTCCTCTATTGAGCACTTCCCACCCAAGCTTTTCCCACTCACTAGCATGCAGGCACAGCTTCGCCATAGCAAAGACATCATCTAACTGAATAACACAGGTTGCTCTTCCCAGAGAATTCCCTGAAACTCCACCTCCCACAACTCACGGCCCCACCCAAGCCATACACAGGTGGGTACTAGACGAGTTCCATGCTCCTTGCTGAGCAGCGCCAAGACTCTCACTGGTGGCAGCTGGCCTCAGTTTCCGGTGTGATTCCTTTTTTTCCTTTTTTAAATTTTTTTTTTTATTTTATTGCTTTTGTTAGGTGCCGTGGTCTGGCCACGACAGGATCCAGGGGGCCCCGAAGTTGTGCAAGGCATCGGCACGGGATACAGTCAACTACACAGCTCAGAGGCGGTGTGACACTGTTTCATTTTATTGTGATTTGAGTACAACTTTTATACTTTCTATTTTGACATTTGATTATACTTTGTCGTTAAGGTAGCAGAAAGTTAAATTTTCGTGGTTAAACAAAGCAGAAAATCTTATAGAGTATATAATTATTCATGATTAATTAGTACATTCTTTTTTCTCAATCATTGGAACAGAACTACCTGATGGAACAAACTAAACTTTTAATTCTTATATCTATTACGTAAGATACAGTTTGACTTCAGTAAAGGTGATAGATAGAGGTATTCATAACAGCAAATATTGGCTCATGGGCAGACATTGTTCTTCTTTTTGCCTGAATAAATCTTTCAGTTGCTACTTTATTTATGCTGTTATCTAAAGTTTAAGCTGAAACTTTTTCATAGCTGTTTGACAGTTTCCTTGGTGCAGTATTGAGGACAACATTTAAAAAATCAGTTTTACAAAGCTGCTTTTGTAAGCTAAGTTTTCGTTCCTTTGTTTTTAAGCACCAAGGAGATCCTGACCCAACCAGCCTTTCTATCAATCTTAAACTACTAGTTTTTTATTTATCCAGTAGGCCACAAAAGGAGACCCTTCCATAGTAGGCACAGGCTTATGAGTAAATTTCTTATCTTTTACTAATTTTTCTACTAACTGCATGGGAATAGGAGTATAAGCTGATTCTAATAATTTAGCTTGTTGTAATTTATTCATAACATCTTTAAGAGGTGTGTCAAGAGGAATTTCCCTTAATAATTGTTCAAATAAAGAGTTTATGCATTCTAGATAGTCAGAGTGACTGGAGCTGATCCCATACATGGGGAATTTACCATGTTTTCCTCAGAGCCAATTTTGAAATCCACTTGTACAGTGTCTACACTTACTAGAATTTGTGCTACCGAAATTCCCCTTATTAATAGGATTTTTCTTAAGAAACCAATTATCCCTAAACACATGCCACGTCCTTGTTCTTGACAATGCATTCCTTGAAACATCTGTCCCCATCTCTGGACCTTGTCACGTAGTAGGGTAGAAAGAGGACGCGGTAGTTAAGGTGACATTGGTTAATGAAATACAGTAAGTTTTAGGTGGGTGGTTTCTTGAGGCAACTATAAGCACAACATCTGTGGATTGCTTGCTGAATCTTAACAAGAGGCCACAGAAGGGCATAGGCTTGGGCTAATTTTGGTCTGCAGCTGAATCCCTCTCAGAACTGTGCACCTACCACACAAAGCCATGCTCATAGTTCTGGAGGCTGAAAGTCCAAGATCAAGGTGCCAGTATTGTTGGGATCTCGTAAGAGCCCTCTTCCTGTTTCATAGCCAGCACCTTTTCGCTATGGTGGAAGATGCAAGGATCCCTGCGGGGCATTTTTTATAATGATATTTATCCCACTCATGAGGTTCCACCCTTATGTCCTAATCAACACCCTAAGGCCCCATCTCCTAATATGTCACCTTGAGGGTTAGGATTTCAACATATGAATTTTGGGAAGATACAAACATTCAGACCACAGCAATTAGGAATTTCATTCCTATGTGTCAGTCTCTCTCAATATCAGCCACTGTTTGTATGAATACCCAGGCTTCAGTATGTGACAGAGTAGCCTTTGTTCCCTAATGCTGGACCATCAGTCACCTGGAAAGTTTGTTAAAAATACAGGCCCCACTCCTCCAAGAGGTTCGGGAAGCCTGGGGTGAGAGGGAATGATGTACAGGAATTGAATGGACAGTAGATGTTCACATTTAATTATCTCTTCTTATAAAAGGGAGAATCAGACCTGTGAGTCATGATATGAATGACTGAATGTGTGTATGTGTGTGCACATGCCAATTACACACATGCACAGACAGAATAAAGCGTGAAAAATGAACCTTGGTTCATTGATACTTTCTAAAGATTTTTCCTCTATGAATCTATGTTAGTGCTACTGTTAAATTATCACTTACCTTGAACAAATGTGAAGTCGTACAGATGAATGTGCACTGAGCTTTGCCCAAAAGATCTGTAAGGAGAAACAAGGAAACCAAGGTTTTATTTCCTAGCAGCAGACCCCCAACCCTGCGTTTTGGAGCAAAGGTGCAACTTCCACCTAATGAAGCTACTTCTGTACTGACATTAGAGATAGAGAACTTCAGTTAGTGAAATGAATACTACAAAAAGTAAAACTAAAAATTTACAAAAATAGAACTCATGGGGTGGAAGAAAAAATTCATTTTGATACTTTGAGTTCAAAGTTCATGAGGTTAAAAGCTCTTGTAGATTTTTCTCTAAGGCTTTTCCTCCAAAAAGACCAACTCAAGACAACAGAATTGTGATCTCTCAAAAGAAAGTTAACTCTGAGAATATGGTAAAAACCATTGAATTGTACACTTTAATGAATGAATTGTGTGTCATGTGAACTATATCTCAACAGAACTGTTGTAAATAAATAAAAAAGTTTTGAGAGGCCCAAATTATGTAAGCACTAAGCTTTCTGATAATGAAGTCATTTTTACTGGAAATTAAGTCAGATGGTAAGGTAAATCTTAAGACAATCATCTTCTAAATATGACCTTGTTGCAGACTTTCCCAGGAAGATTTTGTAATTGAAGTACATAATAAAATTTTAGAAAAGGCAACAAGATGAATGATACTGTTAAAAATACTAAAAAGATAGAGTTTTAGAAAATATTAATGATGAAGAGATGTCAAATTCTTCATTATTATTTATCTTTTGTTATATACATTTAATTTTTTAGATGCTGCCCATTTGAGTTTGGCAGGTAGGGGCAGGGGTGGCTATGGATGAAAAATATTGGTCAGTTGGCTGCTGTTAATTTTTCATAAATCTCATTTACTGAAATTTGTAATTTGAACACGGCTGTTCTTTGAAATGCTCCAGAGTTCAATCAATTTCTTAATCATGTAACAACAATGAGAGCCTTGAAAAAGAGACATGGGTTGCAGAAAATTACACATGTTCCCTTTCACAGGGTACCAAATAGGGAATTTGATGCCTCCTTCACAAAACCTCACCTAATAACACTGAATCATCTGAGTGGCTGAGGGAGGGAAATAAAATGTATTTTTAAACGAGAAAAAAAGAAAGTCATAAATGATTATTGTTAGATGAATAACCAAAAAAAAAATCAAGATCTCAATAGCATAGCACCTGATGAAAGGCAAATTATACTATTCACATTGATCGCTTTTTCTCCCTTTTTTTTCAAATGATTTATTATCCTTTGATTTTACAGTCTGTTAGCTAGTTTACCACAGCATAAATATTTGATCTTGGCATAACACTTTTCTCAACTGCTTTTTGCTACAGCCAGACATCATTGCTTTTCGCCTCCATCTTTCTTTGATAAAAGTCAAGAGGCAAATATTAGGTGTGCAAAGAGAATTGCAATCATTGACTAGTAAATTGTTCAAGTGAGGGAAAGCCTCAAGGGATAAATAAAATATGGGCATGGAGAAAGTCCAAAACTGTATTTCCCCGGGGGCCACATTTGGGGTGTCTTCTTTTGGTTTGTTTGTCGTCTGCTTGCTGGAGACAATCAGGATGCCATGGAATTTATTTTGCCTTCAAATCACAATCTTTTTTGCATTTAGTAATTATTAAAGTGAGCTGTACAAGAAGGGGGTTGGATTTTCAGATAGTCATTATATGTATCAAAATTCAGGTTGAACAGAGTGGCTGGAGCAGACAAAACAAACTTTTAGTTGTTTGTGATACATCTCCAGTGCAAATTCTCCAGAAAAGGGCCTCTCTGTGAGCACTTGGCAGCCAGCAGTCCCAGCAACTTGAGTTTAAGAGGACAGTCTGTAAGAGTGATCTGGGTGGGGCACTGAGCCTCTACTACTCCCACTGACTTGAGTTCTGCTTTTCGAGGCCAACAGCTCTAGTCTTGTTTCCCAAAGAGATAACCTTTCAAACCAACAGCTCTAGTCTTGTTTCCCAAAGAGATAACCTTCGGAATCCTTGAAGATAGTCTCTTATCTCTGGCTCTGAGTTGTATTCTTCCCCAGATAACTTTGTTTTAACGAATGTTTGTGTAATATGGTTTAAAGGCTCACAACTCCCTTCATCACTTGCCCTGTAATCAATATTCCAGATTGAAGTATTGGCTTTTGCTTGAGTCTGTGTATGACCTGGCTGTGAGGAGAAGTGGGTGCAGAGAGGGAGTGGTACATCCCTTTCTTCATCTGCAAAGGCAGGGAGTGCAGCGCTTCTTACCTTGTGAGGTGTGAGAGGAGGACATGAATGATGTTCATGGAGGGCTTAGAACTGTGCCTGGCACAAGACCTTCACTCTGAATATGTTGGCTATTATAATTCTCTTTAAAAGAGACATTTTAATTCAATCATGATGGCTGCTGGCTTTCCCCTTGGCCCAGAAGAAGCCTTGATTTTTTTGTTCTTACTGGTTCTGGTCCATTGTCTTGCTATGACCTTGGGTTTCAGAAACAAGGCTGTGTACCATAGCTAGATTCTGATGTGCTTCAGTATTAGTCAGTGTTGTCACTTGCCTTGGGCAAGTGAGCCTGTGAGCCTCAGTTAACTCCTGGAGAAATTGTTCCTTCCTTGCAGAGTTGTGGGGTCAAAGGAGATGACCCATAAAAGAGCTGGCATACAACAGCTTGATACATGGTAAAGAGTTACTATCATTTTCCCTCCCTCAGGCCCTCCTTCTGCTTTACATCCATTCTTTATTTGCTTTCTTTATTCTCATTTGCCTCAAATCTCAGTTCAAGGAGGCTTTCTTTGATCACTCTTCTTGAAAGAGATTCTTTCCTGTTACTCATACTACCATATCTCCTGTAGTGACTTATTTACATTCTACACATAGTTTTTATCTGTTTTCCCTACTAGATGGTTAAAATGCACGAGGGCAGGGACTTTGCTGTGCTTTCTGCAGTATACCTACTGTCTACCACAGAGTAGTACACAGTCTCTGTGTAGTTATTGAATAAAGACGTGATTACTGTCACCACTGTGACAGAGAAGTCTAAAGCAAGACTAAAGTGAATTTTCTATCACTGGAATTTTCAGACACAGCATGCTCAACCTTAAATAGCTTTAATCATACACCCAAGTGCCACATTGTGTTTCTGTGACTACAAGGCTAATTCAGTGCTCATGAAATGGGATCCACTGCATGGTGTCTTTTGCATGTAAACAGGATTCTGGCATTTTATTTCCACAACCCAAGTCCCTTTCCTACCAGCACACTCTCTCTGAGATTCATTCTTACCTTTTTCCCACCCATCCACCAGCTTTACTACTAAAAATGGCTAATGTTTATTAAGCACTTATCATGTGCCACCCACCTGCACAGTAACTTAAATACATTATCTTCTAAATCATCACTATCATCCTTGTGATAAAATCATGAGCATTCCTAGTTTACAGAACTCCTAGTTATAGTTTATTCCAACAATATTATGCTCTGACCATGGATCTTGAAGAGAGAGAGCAGGAAGCTAAGAGAAAGCAAATTTGGGCAAGAATGGAAATAGAAGAGAGGAGTCCCCAAAAACTGACAGTTATGATAAAACTGATCAGAAATTAGTCAAAACAGCATAAGTCACCAATCCTAAATTCAAGAAGCTCAGCCTGCTTCAGGAGCCCACCATTCCCAGAGACCAGGGTCAAAGAGAAGCAGAAGGCCACCAGTCCAGACAGTAGAGACACTTAAATGCATCTTCCCCAAGTACTATGTGACATGGAGATCTTAGTAATTTCCTGCTGGGGCACTCTCCTACAACCAGGGTCCCATGGCATGTCCTACCCATGGTTTGCCAATGAAAATGGGGATTGAGGATGCCCATTATGGAGAAGTCAGGTAGAGGATATAAACAAATTGAGCCTGTGCGTGTGTGTTGGGGGAGGATTATGTGGTAAAGGCATTGCAGATACAAAACACATTTTTAAAGGCATCTTCGCCAGAACAGCTCTTTGAAAATGGGACAGAAACCTTTCAAATGTCAAGAGATAGGGTTTTTTGCCAAGGCAACAGAATGCTGAGACTGCAAGGAAAGATCTTTATTACAAAAAGGTGCTAATTCTGGGGTAGGGCTTAATTATACTTGAGGTATTTCTGACTTGGTGTCTGTGTAGGAGGCTCTGCCTCTCTTTATTGCTGTTATTATCTCATGGGTCTACATTTAATTTTTTCCACTATGGGGCTCCTTAGTCATCTTTCCAATCCCCCAGCTCCCTCTGGGAGGAAGTTTCTGGCAAAGCACTCAACCGCCAATAAAAGCTGCTCCCTGAGTTGCTAACTATTAGCAATCAATTCCCGGCCATGGCGAATCATCAGGTTTAATTACATGTTAATCATTTGTCAGGATGGCATGGGAGCAAGCTCCAGATATTCCTAAAGCTGAATCTGTATGGCACAAATATGTTTGTTAGAGAAACATGTCTACAGAAGGCCCTTTTCCTATTGCATGTAAGGGATGAAGAAAGTGGGAAGTGTGGTTGTATTTCAGGTTGCCTCATGTGATCTCTCTTTATGGAGTTGCTCTTCTAAGTTCTTGGTATATCTTTATTAATTCATTTTTATTTTCTTTTTTCTATCATCAGCCTTATCATATATTTGTATTTGTTTTGGCTTTATTGAAATATAATAGATAATTAGTATTTACACTGTACAATTCAATGAGTTTTTTTTTTCAATTATAGTTGATCCCTCCCAATCTTCCTCTCATCTAGCATCCCTCTAAAAATTCTCTGTATCTATGAGTTTATTTCCACTTTTGATGTTGTTTATTTTTTTCTTTAGATTCCACATGATTGTGAAATCATGTGATATTTTTCTTTCTCTATCCAACCCATTTCATTCAGTGCAATGCCCTCTAGGTCCATCAAGGCAATATCTTTTCCCATCCCCTTCCTTTTAGTCTGTGTGTGTCTTTTGATCTGAAGTGAGTCTCTTGTAGGCAGCATGTGTAGGGGTCTTGTTTTCTTATTCATTCAGCTACCCTACCTTCTGGTTGGAGCACTTAATTTTTTTCCACTTGAGGTACTTGTTGATAGGAATGTAGTTGTTACCATCTTTATTCCTGGTTTTGATACATATTTTTTCTTCTCAAAGAAGTCCCTCTGACATTTCCTGTAACACTGGCTTGGTGATGATAAATTTCTTTAGCTTATTTTTCTCTGGGAAGCTCTTTATCTGTCTTTTGACGCTAAATGATAGTTTTGCTGGATAAAGTATTCTTGGTTGTAGATCCTGGGTTTTCATCACATTGAGTATTTTGTGCCAAGCTCTTCTGTCCTGCATGGTCTCTTTTGAGAAATCAGCTGCCAGTCTAATGGGTGCTCCCTTGTAGGTAAGTAACCGCTTTTCTCTTGCTGCTTTTGTATTTAACCTTTGACATTTTAGTCATGATGTGTCTTAGTGTGGGCCTCTATGAATCCCTGATTTTTCAAATTCTCTGAGCTTCCTGGGGTTTTATGTCTATTTCCTTCACCAGGTGAGAGAAG
>PVKZ01009437.1:0-11158 GCA_004027375.1 Macroglossus sobrinus
GCTGACAATGAGTGAGGCTGGAGGACTAATTGCCCAGCTCCCTCCCTACAGGGTAACTGTGGTCTGGACTGAAGACTCAGCTGAGATCCTATTTCACTGAGCTCCTGTCACTCAGCTATCTCTTAACCTCCCCTCACCCCAGATTCTAGCAACGGTCATGGCTTTTCCTGAGCCTTCCAGGCCTAGGATGACAACAGCAGACCCTACAGCACCAGCCTCAGGAAACCGTGCATACCCTCTTGTTTTTCCACTTCACACAAACCCTTATATCAAGTAACTCAAGTGAAGTGAGTCCTCCCTCGTCTGTGCTGGGAGCCTGACTCTTAAGATAGAAGCTTCAGTGGTCGAAGTGCACCTTCACCTCCCAGATCATGGCGATTCCCAAATACCTTTGACTGCAGCACCCTGAAGGCTGCGCTATCACCCAAGCTGGACCAGAGACATGCAGCAGATCAGCGAAGGATTAGCCTGAGATGGTGACTCCCTCACTGGACTGCCCTCCTCCCCATGCCAGGCCCTATGCCCCCCTCCACCCCTCACAGAGAAACCGCAGCACTGGGAGGAAAGAACGATGTCTTTATTTATCAGACACATGTGGGCCCTGCTTCAGTGTTCATGCTCCCACAGGGCAAGGTGAGCTGCTCCCAGGCCCTTCCATATATTGTTATCAGGCCACAAAGCGCGTGGGCGTGTAGCTGCCTGAGAAGTCATGGAGACGATGGGACACTAACTCAGTGTCTGGTTATAAGGCCAGAGGGAGGGTTGGGTGAGCAGAGGCTAAGAGTCATGGAGAAATGGAGTCAGCAGTAAGGGTACCCCATACCAAAGGGCTAGGGATAGTCCCAGCCCCATCACCCAAACCAGGGTGCGGGGAGGAGGAGCTCCAACATTAGAAGGAGCTTCATCCTCCTTCTCCAATACAAACAACTCCCCAATATTCTGGGTATGATTCATCAAGTAAGTTTGGGCCATGCATCCCTGAATGCCAACTGTGGCCAACAGCCCACGTAAAAGAATGAAAATTGAATCAGAGAGGTCTCAAAATAGTGCACCCTTAAATTCCTAAGACCCAGGAATCCCAGACTCTACCTCCCCTCCCTCAGCCGGTGATCAGCCTCCTGGGCCCCTTCTCCCTGAGATCTGGAAATCTGGGTCCCCAGCCATCTTTACCCTCAAGCCCTTGAGTCAGGGCCTCCAGCACCTCCTCACTGTAGGGCCAGTGAATGCAGGCTCCGAAACCTTCATCCTCGAGACCTGGCCTTCAGCACTCACCTCCACTGAGCTGAAGGGAACCGTTGTAATAATGAGTACTGCCCTTAGGGCAGATGATATTTTCAGAAGTGTGTATACATGATCCATTGACTTCCACACAGATGGGACACGGGAGATTTCCCTGGGGAGCAGCTGCTGGGGAACAGAGAGAGGGTCAGGGTACATGGCTACGTACTCAGCCGCAGCACCCTTCTTGATCTTAGAGTCTCTGGGCATCTATCTCTTCATGTACCTGGTCCCCGCCACCTCCCCACCCCAGCCCTCCGGATTCCTATACCTGGACGAGGGTAGAAGTCCAACAGCACCTTGGTACTGTTGGCATTGTTGCACCCGTCAGAGGAGCAGAAATGGGCATAGGAGGCGACAAAAACTCCAGGGGACTCCGAGTAGATGATGACATCCTTAGAATTTGTCCTGGCTTTGCTGCAGCCTTTGCTCCCCACTATGAGGGATTTGGATCCTGAGGGTGAGAGAGTGAAAGCTGGGCTGGGGGAGGGGAGGCTCCAGGGGAGGCAGGAGCCAGCTAGTCCCAATGCTCAGCAGGCAGAGGGAGAAGGTGGGTTCTCTGAGTGCAAGGGCACAGGTCATGGCTGGTAGGGGAAACTTGGGGCCTGAGCCTGGGTCCCCCTCGCAGCTCTGCTACCTCACAGTTCTTGCTCAAATGTCACCTTCTCAGGAGAGCTTCCCCTGATCTCCCAATTCTCAAATTACAACCTTTCCTCCACTCTCTCTCTCTCTCCTTTCTCTGTGAGGCGACTGGGCACCTGAGGGGTTGCTCCTGCTGAGGAGGGGACTGATCCAGGAATGCGGGGAGCATGTCTTCTGAGTCCCAACACAGGATGCAGGTAGGAATGGGCAGGGGGAGGGATATCTCTGCACAGGAGAGCATGAGAGTCAGGCTTGGGGCCCGCAGGCTCCTTCTCACCATTCTCAATGAACATCATTGTGTCTTGGCAACCCCAGCCATCTTCACATTGCTTCTGGCCAGCCGTCTACTGCAAGGGTAGTTGTGATACATCCACCATGGACTCCAGTGTGCCTGACTTACAAATCAGGGCCTGCACTCCTGAGATGGGAACAGTAAATCCATTTAGCCCGCTCTCCAGGGAGATTCCAACCCATGCTAGGGTCTTCACTCATGAGGCAGCATGAGGGTGATGCCCAGGAGGGCTGGTGGCAAGGCCGGGCTCATGGTCAAGGCAGCTAGAACTCTCTCCCTCCTGCTCTTTCTGCCAGGAAACTGAGCCTTTTTATAAGCCAGCCTACCAGAGGCAGCCCAGGAAATGGCTGGAGAGTGGAGGCCTTGGGAAAGGAGGCTTGGGCCCACCCACAGAGTATCAACACCTTAGAGTATCCTAAGTTTCTCATTCTCCCTCAGACCAAAATTCCAGGCCTTCTGCCCCACCTCCTCCCCCAGACCATGGCTTAGGCCCCCAGATCTCTCAACATTAAAAACAGAGGCATCATTATCAGCCTCCACTGTCTACACCCCCAACCCTTTTTCCTCCTGAACCCAGCCGTGTAGGTTCCCAACCCCTCCATGTTTCAGAGTATTCAAAGACACGGTTTCCTCATCTTTCATGTCAGTCTGAGATTGGGGAAATGATCCACTGCCTGCGAGGACATTGCTGAGTGTGTCTTGGCCAGTTCCCATGGTTTTTCTACTCTATTCTGTGCCCCCCACAGATATCTACTTCTCTTTTCTTTGACTTTTCTTCCCATATTGCTTTCTTATTTATTCCCTTTTTTACGACCTTTTCTTCTGTTCTCGCCCCTCCCAGCAGAACACAGCCCCAGAGTCTCCACTTCCTGCCACCCAAGAGGGAGCTGAGGTATAGCAGGGGGAGAGGGTGCCAGTGGAGACTGAATATCTATTGAAGAAGTAGGATATTTCCTGACAAAGCAAAGTTTCTATGCGAGAAACAGATGGAAACAGTAGTGCTAGAAAACCAGCTTTTTAGATAAGAAAGAAAGAAAGAAAGAAAGAAAGAAAGAAAGAAAGAAAGAAAGAAAGAAAGAAAGAAAGAAAGAAAGAAAGAAAGAAAGAAAAAGGAAGAAAGAAAGAAACAAAGAAACAAAGAAAGAAACAAAGAAAGAAACAAAGGAAGAAACAAAGAAAGAAACAAAGAAACAAAGACAAAGAGACAAAGAAAGAAAGAAAAAGAAACAGCGTCAAGAAACCCTGCCCCAGAATATTGGACTACATTCTCCTGGTGACTTTTAAGCCATCAGCAATTTAACAGTCAGCTCTTGCAGGCATGTACAAACCAGCTCTAGCCTACCAGGTAGGACAGAAACAGGACAGGCAGGGTAAGGGGCATCTGTCAGGGACTGTAAGCAGCAAAGGGTGAAAAGATCGGGTGAGAACAATGGTAGAAGAGAAGGAAGAGTGACTCTGTAACTTGCGATGCCATGTTCATTTTTATGCGTTCTCTTTTCATTGGTGTTTGCTGGTTTCACATTTGCCGCACAGGTAGAGATGTGCCTCTCTCCTCTCCCACCGTGTCAACACTCTTACTTGACATAATATGGGTGCTCCATAGATATTTGTTGATTGAATAAATGAATAAGTGAGTAAGCAAATGAATGAATGAGTACATGGAGAGGGAAAGATGGTCACAAAGCCATTGCTACATTTATACAGGTTGTGCACTGCTAAAACACCACCCCCTTCAACGATTCACCGTGCAGCTGTATGAATGGCGTCCTCTGAAGTTGTGCATGGTCTGAAGCAGTGGCCCTGAAGTAGTGGCCCTGAAGGAAGAGGGGAAAGAAGGTGAGCACATAGGTTCATGAGTAGTCCATTAATGCCTTGCTTTGGTCAACACATATTTACCGAGGTTGAACTTTATACCAGGCACCATCCTAGTTGCTAGGGATACAGGGAGGCCAGCTAGAATGAGGGCCTTGCTTTGGTGAGCGCATAGCCTAGTGAGAGAGACAGACACTATACAAATATGTGAGTACAAAAAATTTTAAATGGTGCTAGGTGCTGGGCAGGTGCTGTGAAAGTAGGGGACTGAACTAAGATCAGGGAGGGCCTCCCTGAGGTGACCTTTGTGCTGAGAGCAGAGTGAGAAAAAAGCCCACTGTGGAAGGACATGTGGGAAGACTATTTCAGGCAGAGCAGGGAGCAAAGGTCCTGAGGGGGGAACAAGCTTGGCTTATGTAAGGATTAGAATGCAAGCAGGTGCTGGACTAGGACTAGAGTGAGTAAGAGGGAGAGAGATAAGAGATAGGAGGAGAAAGGTTGGCAAGGGCCAGCCATATCGGACTAAGTCAAGATATGAAGGCAGCCTTCCTGGGAGTCCTGCATATTTCAAGCAGCAAATGCCAAGACTCCAGGGAAGGGGCACCCATGAGGTATTGTCAGCCCACACCAGCTGCCCATGAGCATCTGGGCAAGACACAACACATTGCTCCAGCGCTAGAGACAGATTCCAGCCCAGGGGCTGGCTCCTGACCACTACACAGCACATGAGGATCAGATGATTTCTAAGAATACCAACTTCAAAACAGGAAGAGAAATACTAGCAACGACAAACACTATCATATATAATTGGTGCCATAGGGGTGCCATCATTGAGAGCTCTAAGGCGTTCACCCACAGCACTGCCAGCTCTGGTCCTTTCTTTTTCCTTTCCTTTCCTCTCCTTTTCCTTCCTTTCCTTTCTTTTTAGGCACAATGACAGCAATTCTTTGCTCCCCATATGAAGAGGATCCAGAAGCTAAAAGAGAGACAAGAGTCAGGGTCTTAGGACTCCCAAGTCTTCCTTAACAGCTAAGGAAAATATCATAACACACCTCTTGAGTTGCATTTCAGGAACTAAGACTGCCACCAGAGGGAAGCTGTGGACAGCCAAGCATGGAATATTTTCATTAGCACATTCAAACGTATCTTTTAGGTTTTCTAAAAGGTAATAGGTAATAGGAAGTCAAAAGTAGTTACATTTTTACATAACAATGTTTTGGTATTTTTCTTTGGTAAAGGTTTAGATAATCAATGAATTAGATTAAAAGACTAGGCATTCTCAGGTTTAGCTTTTAGTTAGGTTTGTTAAACTAGCCCTCTTAAATAATCCTAGCTCGGCTGTGAAGGGCATCAGAGTTGCCATCACAAGATAGGCCTTTGGGGATTCTGATTTTCAACTGGTTACTGGGAAACAAAAGGTTCCGAAAATCCCCTTCGACCTCCCCCCTTAACCACCTAGAAGAAATTTAGATGAAAGACCAGCTCCAGGAGGGCAATTCCCTGGAGATATCCAACAAACACTTATGTACCAAACATTTGCTTTGTCATCTCCATGCAAGTGGCTTTCCTGCCTTTGAAAGCCTCAACCCCCAACCAGCTTTTCTGTTTAGTTTCAGAATGGCATACAAACCTCAACTATCCGATAGCATTTTGGGTCTCCATTTTTGTTGCTGGCTGTCATGATTTCTAGTTAAAGATTAGGAAAGAATGCAGATGTGTCTGGGAGCCTGGAAACCTACCTGTAAAACAGGCTTCAGGCAATATATTGTTCGAGATAAGAGAAGGATGTAGCTTGGTAAGCACAAGATAGATAGATCTGTTTTTCTGCTCTTAAGGTGACATCACTAAAACAACCCCAAGATGGGTTTCAGAACTTCAGGTTGTCTACAAACAGAAAGACCTCTCAAATCCAGTGACAAAGATCCCAGATAGGATGACAGGAGGACACCAGGGGAGAAATAAAATCAGATTAAGAAAATTATGGGAATTTACATCACCACAGACCAATCCTCACAGCGCACAATCGTGAATCCCTACTCATGATTTTTTCCTCAAAAGATCCTGAAGGTAAATCATTGAGGAATTCGGTCTTTGAGCATAAGCTGCCCATTCACCTTTTATTGGTACCTTCAAAATATATGCTTTATTCCCTTTGCTGCAAACCCATGTCAGTTTATTTGGCTGTCTAGGTGCCAGACGGAATCCACTACAGGGTAGCCAATAATAGGTATAGATTTACAGACCTGTACTTCCATTGCTCGTGGGGGCAACAGTACCTGAGCTCTGTGAGATCAGAGAGAAGGAAAAGGGGCGGAGGTGACCTCTCAAGGAGTGAGAGGTCTCAGAGAGAGGAGAGTACAAATAAAATCTTCTCAAATTCTGAGAGCACCTTTTATCGGCAGATCACCTACATTATTATCATAATTACCTCTAGCATCACACCTATCTGGTTGTTTTTCATACAAGATGAAGGGTTTTGTTCTCCCATCAACAACCACTTCTCCAATGGGGTGTCCTACAATTCAACTTAGTTCTGACTCCAACTATCCAGAGTTGATGTAGATCCCGCAGGTTCAAGGCTCTGAACCACAAGACTGCGCCACTTCAGATGCCAATCGCAAATCAAATGCCTAGACTACTCCCATTTCTTCCTGGCTGACTAAAAATTCACGGGTTCCTGTAACCCCTGCCCTCAAGTTTTATAAGTATCTAGAATGACAGAACTCAGGAAAGGACTGTACTTACTGTTACTGGTTTATTATAAGGATACAACTCAGGAAAAGTCAAAAGGAAGAGATGCGTAGGGCGGGGATGGCACAGTGGCAGGGAGCATCCTATTCCTTCACCCCTCCACTGCCAGCAGGCCACTTTCCCTGCACCCACATGTTCACAACATGGAAGTCCTCTAAAACTCATGTTTAAGGTTTTTTGTTTTGTTTTGTTTTATGGAAGTTTCATTACGTTGGCATGATTGCTGAAATCATTTCTCATCAGTAATTATCGCTAGCCTCTCTCCCCTCCCAGGAGGTTGGTGGGGTGGGGCTGAAAATTCCAAGCTTCTAATCAAGACTTTGTCTTTCTGGTGACGTGTTACCACCCTAAAGCTATCTAGCAGCCCACCAAGAGTTGCCTCATCAGGACAAAAGACACTCCTATCACTTTCATTACGCATAAAATTCCCAAAATTTAATTGCTCTGTGCCAAGAACCAGGAAAGAAGACCTAATACCTTTCTATGATATCACATGAGGAAACTGAGGCTTCTGGAGGTGGTGTAACTCACCCAGAGTCTACTCACGGTAGAGCTAGGATTTGGACCCAGACTTGCCATGTATATTGTATATGAGCACTTGGCATCTATGCTACACCCCTTTCTATGTTCCCTCCTATATCAGAGAGGCTAAAAGGTTAAACACTTTTTTTTTTCACTTCCTAGGAGATGAATTTTCAGATGTGATTGAAGTTCTGCCACGGAGATGCACTTGGTGAAATCTGGAGGGTGAAAGGAAGATGGAGGCCATTATATCTGTCGCTGTGTTGACTGATTGGTGGGCCTTAGCAGACACAAGCATTACATGAATAAACAGGTGTTTTTTTTACCTCTGGGTGGAGGAAGGCTGTGGCAGCATGACCCCGAAACCAGACTTTCCGTAGCAACTTCCTACTGTCTATTTCTCTAGCTCTTCAATGATTTTAGCACCGAATTCTCTGTGTTAAAGACGTTTCTGTTAGAAATACCTAAAGAGGTTTCTGTTTCCTTGATGAAACCTAGAATGGTATACCAGTTATGCTTTTCCCAAGGTCTATAGTGTTTTTACCAATACACTATAAATCTGGTGGTCAGGAATAGAAGTAAGAAATAAGGGAGTAGTGGGGATCAGAAAGAGAACTGACAATGAGAGTTAGAGTGCCTGCGTCTTTGGTATGAACCCCATGGAAAAACAGTGGGGGAGAAAAAGAATAGAAGAAAGGCTATATCTAAATATTCTCCTCCCCCAAGCTATGGGCAGAAAAGGCGCATCACTAAAATGGAGTCCTGTAGTTATGTTATGATCTCCGTGAGAGGGTTCTGTTTCAGAACTCACCGAGATCCATTCTTTGTCTTGGAGATCTGCTAAATTCAAAAAGAGGCTTCACTGGGTAGTGAGAAAGCAAGTCTGCAATCTGCAATCCCACTACAGCAGGTTTGGCCTGAGGACCAAGATCTGTTATACATCAGCCTTCAAGAAGTGGCCTGCCTCTCTGAGCCTCAGTGTCTTCATTTGAAAATGGTGACAATTTCTGCCTTGCAGGCAAGTGATGAAGTTTAGATACAGTGCAGAGAAAGTGCCTTTCACATCTGAGTCTGAACACCTGCCTTGTCACTCATAGCTGCTCAAGAAGGAAAGATTGGGAAGCCCAGTTTTCCAGATTCCCTTAGGGATAAAGGGTTGAGATATGGGCATCTGGGTCTGAGGGAGAAGGGGTTAGGAGACTGGTCTCCTGGTCTGATGGAGGAGGGGGGACTCAGGGTACTTAGGTGTTGATACTCTGTGGGTGGGCCCAAGCCTCCTTTCCCAAGGCCTCCACTCTCCAGCCATTTCCTGGGCTGCCTCTGGTAGGCTGGCTTATAAAAAGGCTCAGTTTCCTGGCAGAAAGAGCAGGAGGGAGAGAGTTCTAGCTGCCTTGACCATGAGCCCGGCCTTGCCACCAGCCCTCCTGGGCATCACCCTCATGCTGCCTCATGAGTGAAGACCCTAGCATGGGTTGGAATCTCCCTGGAGAGCGGGCTAAATGGATTTACTGTTCCCATCTCAGGAGTGCAGGCCCTGATTTGTAAGTCAGGCACACTGGAGTCCATGGTGGATGTATCACAACTACCCTTGCAGTAGACGGCTGGCCAGAAGCAATGTGAAGATGGCTGGGGTTGCCAAGACACAATGATGTTCATTGAGAATGGTGAGAAGGAGCCTGCGGGCCCCAAGCCTGACTCTCATGCTCTCCTGTGCAGAGATATCCCTCCCCCTGCCCATTCCTACCTGCATCCTGTGTTGGGACTCAGAAGACATGCTCCCCGCATTCCTGGATCAGTCCCCTCCTCAGCAGGAGCAACCCCTCAGGTGCCCAGTCGCCTCACAGAGAAAGGAGAGAGAGAGAGAGTGGAGGAAAGGTTGTAATTTGAGAATTGGGAGATCAGGGGAAGCTCTCCTGAGAAGGTGACATTTGAGCAAGAACTGTGAGGTAGCAGAGCTGCGAGGGGGACCCAGGCTCAGGCCCCAAGTTTCCCCTACCAGCCATGACCTGTGCCCTTGCACTCAGAGAACCCACCTTCTCCCTCTGCCTGCTGAGCATTGGGACTAGCTGGCTCCTGCCTCCCCTGGAGCCTCCCCTCCCCCAGCCCAGCTTTCACTCTCTCACCCTCAGGATCCAAATCCCTCATAGTGGGGAGCAAAGGCTGCAGCAAAGCCAGGACAAATTCTAAGGATGTCATCATCTACTCGGAGTCCCCTGGAGTTTTTGTCGCCTCCTATGCCCATTTCTGCTCCTCTGACGGGTGCAACAATGCCAACAGTACCAAGGTGCTGTTGGACTTCTACCCTCGTCCAGGTATAGGAATCCGGAGGGCTGGGGTGGGGAGGTGGCGGGGACCAGGTACATGAAGAGATAGATGCCCAGAGACTCTAAGATCAAGAAGGGTGCTGCGGCTGAGTACGTAGCCATGTACCCTGACCCTCTCTCTGTTCCCCAGCAGCTGCTCCCCAGGGAAATCTCCCGTGTCCCATCTGTGTGGAAGTCAATGGATCATGTATACACACTTCTGAAAATATCATCTGCCCTAAGGGCAGTACTCATTATTACAACGGTTCCCTTCAGCTCAGTGGAGGTGAGTGCTGAAGGCCAGGTCTCGAGGATGAAGGTTTCGGAGCCCGCATTCACTGGCCCTACAGTGAGGAGGTGCTGGAGGCCCTGACTCAAGGGCTTGAGGGTAAAGATGGCTGGGGACCCAGATTTCCAGATCTCAGGGAGAAGGGGCCCAGGAGGCTGATCACCGGCTGAGGGAGGGGAGGTAGAGTCTGGGATTCCTGGGTCTTAGGAATTTAAGGGTGCACTATTTTGAGACCTCTCTGATTCAATTTTCATTCTTTTACGTGGGCTGTTGGCCACAGTTGGCATTCAGGGATGCATGGCCCAAACTTACTTGATGAATCATACCCAGAATATTGGGGAGTTGTTTGTATTG
The DNA here is from genome assembly GCA_004027375.1 of Macroglossus sobrinus. NCBI lineage: Eukaryota > Metazoa > Chordata > Mammalia > Chiroptera > Pteropodidae > Macroglossus > Macroglossus sobrinus. Next base: position 10,244 of record PVKZ01009437.1, read on the forward strand.
GAGAAGGAGGATGAAGCTCCTTCTAATGTTGGAGCTCCTCCTCCCCGCACCCTGGTTTGGGTGATGGGGCTGGGACTATCCCTAGCCCTTTGGTATGGGGTACCCTTACTGCTGACTCCATTTCTCCATGACTCTTAGCCTCTGCTCACCCAACCCTCCCTCTGGCCTTATAACCAGACACTGAGTTAGTGTCCCATCGTCTCCATGACTTCTCAGGCAGCTACACGCCCACGCGCTTTGTGGCCTGATAACAATATATGGAAGGGCCTGGGAGCAGCTCACCTTGCCCTGTGGGAGCATGAACACTGAAGCAGGGCCCACATGTGTCTGATAAATAAAGACATCGTTCTTTCCTCCCAGTGCTGCGGTTTCTCTGTGAGGGGTGGAGGGGGGCATAGGGCCTGGCATGGGGAGGAGGGCAGTCCAGTGAGGGAGTCACCATCTCAGGCTAATCCTTCGCTGATCTGCTGCATGTCTCTGGTCCAGCTTGGGTGATAGCGCAGCCTTCAGGGTGCTGCAGTCAAAGGTATTTGGGAATCGCCATGATCTGGGAGGTGAAGGTGCACTTCGACCACTGAAGCTTCTATCTTAAGAGTCAGGCTCCCAGCACAGACGAGGGAGGACTCACTTCACTTGAGTTACTTGATATAAGGGTTTGTGTGAAGTGGAAAAACAAGAGGGTATGCACGGTTTCCTGAGGCTGGTGCTGTAGGGTCTGCTGTTGTCATCCTAGGCCTGGAAGGCTCAGGAAAAGCCATGACCGTTGCTAGAATCTGGGGTGAGGGGAGGTTAAGAGATAGCTGAGTGACAGGAGCTCAGTGAAATAGGATCTCAGCTGAGTCTTCAGTCCAGACCACAGTTACCCTGTAGGGAGGGAGCTGGGCAATTAGTCCTCCAGCCTCACTCATTGTCAGC
>PVKZ01009438.1:0-11152 GCA_004027375.1 Macroglossus sobrinus
GCAGGAAGTGTGTGTGTGGGGGGCGTCATACGTTTAAGGGACACTGGCCAGCCTGCCGCCCAGTCTCAGTGGCCTGTGATCGGTGAGGAGGAGGCGGCCGGGCGGCCTCAGGCTCCTCACGGTGCCGCGTCCGAGCACAGCCGTCCCGGCCCCCGACTGCCCCGTCTCCTCAGCCCTCGGGACTGCGACCCCGGCACCTGTGTCCAGGCCACCTGCCCTCCTCACCCTTGCCCTGCCCTGCCCTGCTCTGGCCAGGCCCCCTGGGGCGTCCCCGGCTGCTCACGCCTGTGCGGCCCTCCGCGGCCACAGCAGCCGGGCCAGCACTTCGGCGAGCTTCCCCGCGAGCACAGGGCCACCCACGGTGGCGCAGGCGTGTGCGAGCATGTGGCCCCCCCCCTCCCCGGGGTCCTCTCAGGGCTCGCTCTGGCCCCGGCAGCTTCCTGTCAGTCAGCCAGGTTCACAGAGAGGCCGCAGGGCTCCCGCTGGGGGTGGGGCTGGCGGGGAGAGTGACAGGTGGCCCCCTGGGAACAGCGATGAGGGGGGGCCGGCTGCATTCTCACCGCTCACCGGCCCCGTGTGCTCATTCAGCAGCCTCGGGAAACTCATTCTACACATGCTCGGCGGGACTTCCCAGCAGAGCCCCTGGAGCAGGAGGGCGTCCGAGGCCGCGTGTTCGTGGTGCAGCGTGGGCCGGTTGCCAGGCAACGGCCGGCTCGCGGGCCGCAGGGAGGCCCCGCCTGCAGGGCCGCGGGGCGGGGTCTGGGCTCCGACAGCGGGGAGCCCCGACACACTCATTTTCCGGGTCACAGAAGCCGTGCGTCGCTCGCTGGGTTCAGAATCCGGAGACCTCCCTGGCGTCCTCGAAACTCCCAGCCTCCCCGGGGCGCACAGACCTCTGACCCTTGGCTCAGGGCTCCGCGGGGGAGGGGGGTGGGGGGATGGGCGACCGCGGTGGAGGAGCCGAGCACCCCCAGGCGGGGGCGGCCGAGGGTTAGGGTGCGGGGGTGGGGGGGTTCTTAATCAACGCATTCGACTGTAAGTTATAAAGTGAAGTTTTAGGGGTGGCCGTGTTTAACACGAGTTTTCAGCTCGTGAATGTTTAACGGTTCGCTGTCCAGCCGTGGCGAGTCGCTCCACACAGCCCCGAGGGCTCCGGGTGGCCAGCACTTGTCGCCTCACTGTTGACACCTCATCACGAGAAAAGGGACTTGCTCCGGCCCCCGGGAGCACCTGTGCGCACCCAGGGGCTGGGCTGGCTGTGTGGCAGGTGACGTTTAAAAAAATTAGGCAATGCAAAAAAAAGCCGACACTCTCTCATGCTGCAGCACGCTGAGCAACGGGCAAACGCGACCACACCGCACGTGTGTGTTACATGCACGTGTCTCCATGTGCGTGTCCGTGTGCATGTGCATGTGTGTCTCCATGTGTGCGCGCACGTGTGCGTCTCTGTGTGTGTCTCCGCATGTGTGCGCGTCTCCGTGTGTGTCCGTGTGTGCATGTGCATGTGTGTCTCCATGTGTGTCTCTGTGTGTGTCTCATTGTGTGTGCGCGTGCATAAGGTCACAGTGTGTCCCGTGGCTCCCATTCAGAGAGGGGACGGTCATGTACGTGTGTCCGTCAGGAGTGAGAACAGGACAGAACGCCAGACGGGGCTTTGGGGTGCGTCCCTGCCTCCTGCTGTCCCGTGATTTGGTTGGACTCTTGGGGACAGTGTGTAGTTGGACGCCAGCCCCTCCCAGGACGGGGCGCCGGTCCTCACCCTCACGGGGAGTCTGAAGTCCCAGCTCGTGGCTACAGGGCACCACGCAGGGCGCGTGCGGTGGGGGTGTCCGGCCGCCCCCGCGGGCCGTGCTGGGCGGGCGTGGCGGCACAGACGACGCAGTCTGAGGACTCTGTACGTGTGTGCGTGTGCACGTGAGTCACACAGGACACGGTCACACGTGTGGCCTCGTGTTCGTGCGCCGCACCCCACGTCGTGCACACGCTCATCCTCAGCGCCCTGCTCCCGGGAACGACCGGCCCTCGGCCAGCCCTCGGCCAGCCCGGCCCCGTGCAGGCTGCAGGCCGCCCCTCCCCAGCGCGGGGCTGCGGGGACGCCCGTGCCCCCTGTTCTGCCGTATCTGGGATCCTCTGCCAAAGCCACATATGTGCGGGGTTCTCTCCGTATGTCCCCGACGGCTGTGCCGGGGGAATCCCGTCCGCCGAGCTCCGCAGGCCCCCCCACAGAGCACGTGACCTCCTGGCGCGGCCACCGCGCTCCCCCTGACGCCTGTGCAGGCTGGCGTCCGCCTGGACAGGCGCGTGGCGTCCTTGCCGGTCCCGCCGAGGCCGGCCCGGTCCCGACCCACGTGGCCGTCTTGCCTCGTGTCTGTTACTCTCATCTAAGATTTATTTCCATCGTGTTTCAACCTCAGAGGAGAGAGGCAAAGGCTAAGCAGCACACACGTCCGTATGTGGAGCCCCGTGACCCCTGCTTGCTGCGGGCGAGGCGGGCTGGCCCTGCGCGGGGTGGGGGGGGCTGGGAAAGGGGCGTCTGGGTGTGGGCGGGGCATCCAGGCCTCCTGGAGAGAATGGGTGGCCATGGGGGTGGCCCAAAGGCAGTGGAGACCGGTTTGCTGGGTGCGCACACACGGGCTGCTCATGGGGGGGAGGGGCCTGCAGCACACACCTACGCCCGCAGCACCCACCTGCACCTGCGGCTTCTGTGCCTGCAGCACACACCTGTGCCCACGGCACACACCTGCGCCCACGGCACACACCTGAGCCCGCAACACACACCTGCTCCTGCAGCCTCTGTGCCTGCAGCACACACCTGTGCCTGCAGCACACACCTGTGCCTGCAGCACACACCTGTGCCCGCGGCACACAGCTGCGCGGGCCTAGGGCTGCTCACCTGCTTGGGCATGCGCACTGAGACTGGCCGTAAGAGAGATGCCAAGTGACTTGTCCACAGTGTTGCGTGCGCCGGGAGCCGGGAGTGTTTTACAGGTTAATTTCCTTAATCCCTTAAGCTCCCGAGGAAAGTAAGTGTCTCCGTCTTGTTGCTTCTATGTTGCAGTTTGGAAAAATCACTGAGCGTTTCAGAGACAGACGCCGGGCATGCAGTGACTGGGGTGGGGGCTGGGAGAGGCGTCTGCGGAGGTGGGAGCGCCACCAGGGTTTCCCGGCGCTGAGCCCTGCCTGGAGCCACCCGGTCACCCGCAGACGCACCTGCAGCCTCGGGCAGCTCACCCGCCTCTCCTGAAGCGCAGAGCCCGGTGCCCAGGAGCAGCCTTCAAACCCGGGACCCTCCGGGCAGACGCACCCCCGTGGGTCCCTCTGGCTCCTAATGGTCTTCATCCCGTGTGCGTCCCGTGTCCACAGCGGGAGCCTGGCGCTCGCCCTGTGGGTGTCACCTCCCCTCAAACGGCCCAGGACACGCGCTGTGGGGGGAGGTTGGCTTCGCAGCAGGCCGGGGCCACAGCCGTGGGCAGCTCAGCTCCCGGGGGGAGCGCTTGGTGGCGGCTCGTCCTCTGCGGGAGGGGACGTCCGACGGTGTGGAGGGGACGCACGGGGCCGTGGACTTCTGCGGGGTGATTTTAAGGTCGTGACCTGCACTGGCCCTGGGGGGTGACCTCATGCCTGGGTCTCTGGGGGCAGCCCGTGGCCTTCGTGTGTTACCGTTGCCGTGGGTGTCGCTGACCCCGGTGCCCACCCCCGACCCTTACGTGGTCTTCAGCGTCCGTCCCAAAGGCTGCGGGCGCCGGCGTGGCCGGCTTCCGAGTGGGAGGGGACCGTTCTGAGCAGCGGATCCAGAGGCAGCTGCAGAGGCAGCAATTAAGTGTCTCTGAAGACAACATTGTGTCACCAAAATAGCACAGGCCACGCAGCAGCAACGGCGACACGGAACTTCCGTGACGTCCCCGTGAAGGGTCGTGGCACCTCCCTGGGGCGCAGTGACTCACCCCAGCAACTGCGTGCAGGGGGCAGGCGTGCGTCTCGCCCCCCCCCCTACCGCCCCGGGGCGGCCGGGCCGCACTGCGCCTGCGCCTGACCGCACTGCACCAGACCACACTGCACTGGACTGCGCTGCACCTGACCACCTGGCAGGGGGATGGCCGGGCCGCACTGCGCCTGCGCCTGACCGCACTGCGCCTGACCGCACTGTACTGGACTGCGCTGCACCTGACCACCTGGCAGGGGGATGGCCGGGCCGCACTGCGCCTGCGCCTGACCGCACTGCGCCTGACCGCACTGCACTGGACCGCGCTGCACCTGACCACCTGGCAGGGGGATGGCCGGGCCGCACTGCGCCTGCGTCAGACCGCACTGCACCTGACCGCGCTGTGCCTGACCGCCTGGCACCGGGGCTGAGCAGCCAGCGTCCGCGTCCACGGCTGTCTCTCTCACACGAGGGCGGGCTCCCCACCGTGTGGGGTGCTCGGCAGCTCAGCTCGTCTGCTGCAGGAGCTGCGGAGGCCCAGACGCCTCTGTGCATGGCGCCCTTGGGGACACTGGCGCCCTTGGGGACACTGGCGCCTCGCGCGGGCTGACCCTCAGAGCCGAGCTCAGGTCGCTCCATGAACTTCTCCCAACGGGTTGGACGAGGGTTTCGTACCGTTCAGGTTAGAGAGCTCAGGAGTCATGCGAAACAGTAAGGTCGTGCCCAGAGGTACTCCAAGTTCAGTGTGTACATGCACGCACCACCACGCGCGCACACACACACGTGCACACGCACACCACACGTACATGCACACACACACCACACACACATGCACGCACACGCACACCACACGCGCGGCGGTCTGAATGACGGGTTCTGGACAACGGAGGGAGTCTCCACCCCCCGGGAGCCACGAGCAGCGGCCGAGAAGGTGCCGCTTGGCGGTTGCTCAGGGAGCGGAGGAGCCGTCACGGTTCCCGAGCGCGGAGCGTTCCCCGCGTGATCGGCGTTGGCGGTTCGTTTGCACCCAGCGGCAGGAGAGACTTCAGGGCCCGCATTACGAATGGGCTGGCGTCGTGTGACAATGTTGGGCCACCCAGAGCTCTGGGTGTGGGGACAGTGCGGGGACGGAGCACGCACAGCACAGGGCAGCGAGCTGAGTGTCCCCGCAGGTCCTCGGGCGCAGGATGAGAAGATGCGGGGTTGGGAGGGGACCCCAGGGCCCCGCCTCGCCTCGGCCAGGTGCCCGCCTCTGGTGCCCGCCCGTCCTGTGGGCTCGGCGCTGTCTCTCGCCGGCGGTCTCGTCGGGGGTGCTCCAGGGCAAACTCTGGGTGCGGAGAGCATTTGCGATGTCACGTGACGTTTCCTCCGGCTCAGACCGGTGAAGGGAGCAGCGGGGCTCGGGAAGCAGCCTCTGCCCCGAGTCCGACAGCTGAGGGCAGGAGACGGCGTCCCCTTGTCCTGTGTGGGGACAGACGGCCCGGGCCCTGTCGTGTCGGCGCTGGTTCACGTTCTAGGCGTTTCATAGAAACCCTCCGGGAGGCTGGAGGTGACCGGGGACAGGTGTCTAAGGAGCAGGACGCGGCTCGGTGGCCCTACCGGCTGGGGTGGACCGGACACCGCCCTGCGCTGAGGGGGCCATTGGCGGGCGCACCCCACGGCCACGGGTCTGGGCCGTGGGGCGCCCCCCGCTTGGGCGCTCCCCTCTGCCCCCCCTCGTGTGCCTCAGTCTCTAGTGGTGGCTCCACGCTGGCTTCCGGCCACCAGCGCCAGGATGACGCTCGTCCAGGCGTCACGGAGAGCAGCCCCGTGGGGCCTGCCTCTTCACGTCCTCAAGGATGGTCGCTGGCCGTTGTCCAGGGTGATTTGTGGTGTCCCGTTCGGCCCGGGCGCGTATCTGTCACGGGGCTGTCCGCCTGGACCGTTCCCGCGGGGACAGGGCTGCTGAGCGACGCGGCCCTCGCCCGGCCTGCCGCCTTCCTCCAGATGTCACGCCAAAATCACAAGCAGCAGAAGGGAAAGAGAAGACGAATTGAACTTCGTTGAAATTGAAAATATTTGCGTCTCAGCCGGGGATCCAGCGGCTGAGGGACGGGCAGGGGCCCCGTGGCGGTGGCTGGCCCGGTCCCCGTGGCAGTCGGGGATGGGCGGGCGCCTGGACGCTGCGGGGAGGGGCGGGGACAGAGCCTGAGGCGGTAACGCTGTGAACCACCAGGCTGCAGTTTCGTGTTGACATTTGTCCCTGTTGTTCACGTGTTACCGACGACCTCCGCCCAGTTCAAGGGAGCGTCTCCGCTTTCCACACCCCTAAGTGCATGGGGTTAGGGCTCCCTCCCACGCCCCTGCACGTGGAGGGTTAGGGCACCTTCCCACACACCTGCGTGTAGGGTTAGGGCCCCTGCATGTGCCTTTCAAACACTCTGCAGTCACCATGGGACATCCGGTCCCTTCAGCGTTCAGAATGACCCAAGTAAAATTCACAAGGACAGAAACAACCAACTCTAAAAACGGAGGCCCTAGAATTTTGCAGCCAGGGCTAGAGCTGGGTCCGCGATTCTCCTGCTGGTCGCAGTGACGTGCGGGAACTTGCTGACGGTGGACGATGCTGCTTTGGACACGGGAGCTGCTCTCAGACCCTCGCCTCTCGCCCGCGCCCTGCGCCTTTCTGCGGGGGTCACTGGTCCGCGGCCGCAGACGGCCCAGCGGGCTCCCCGGTCTTATCTCTGTCAGCCTCGTCCGCTGCAGGGTGCACGGGAGCCTCTGAACTCGGGGTCCTGTGCGCACCTCACCTCGTCGCAGAGGGAAGGGTGTGGTTCTGGGAGCCAGGCCGGACGTCACGCCAGGTTCTCAGCGGGCGGGGGCTCCATCCGGGGTTCGCTCGCCCTCCGCCCGGAGTGACGTTCTGTGTGCTCTGAGTGGTCACAGAGGCTCCTGTCCAAACATAAATGCAGCACAGACCCGGGACCCCACAGATGACAGAAGTAGAAAAACTAGGTTACGAAGGGTCAAAAAAAAAATAGAAAATACAGATTCAGGTAAAGTTAAAGTGTGACAGCCACCATCTAGCGAGTGTCACACTAACCGTGACGCATCTTCCTGTGGGGAGTGTGACCTACGAGCCCCCATGTGGCCAATGAGTGGCAACTCTGCACAGGGCACGAAGTGTGGCCTGGCTCGCCGGGTCCTGTGGGTCCTGTGACAAGTGACCGCCTGGCCACCCATGGGGAAGGGGCTTAACAACAGGAGATAGTCTGCTGACGCTTTTGGAACAAGCTACGGACAGCGTGACGTCAGGGGGGCGTTTGACACGGAAGGTTCTGGGGAGCGCATGCGGCCCAGGCAGTGCAGGGGTGCTGGCGGTGTCGGGCCTGCTGCTGGCCGTGGGGACGGGGGTCACTGGTCCCGCCCGTCAGCCCTGGGCGTTCCCGACGGGCCTTCAGAGCAGGTCAACCCCAGGGCTGACGTTCACCTCCGCGTGCGAGGATCGGAAACAGAAGTGGAACGTGACCGCACACCTGTTGCTCAAACACGGATAAACGCCGTGACACGCACGGACGTGGCCCCCGTGGGACGGTGCTCACCCCGCGGGCGTCGCGCACGAGGTCCCCGCGGCCGTGTGGGAAGCGAGCGCGCGGCTCGCCTGCCGACCGCGTGCGGAGCCGTGGCTGCTGCGTCCGCGGCTTTGCCCGAGGCCCTGCCTGAGGCCCCAGTAACGCTTCTCTCTCTCTCTCTCTCTCCCCACAGAGTCGCAGTGCACGCTGTGCGGGGAGCCGGAAGGTGAGTGTGCGGCCCGCCCGCCCGCGCGGGCGGCTGCGGGCCGGGCACACGGGTTCCTCCTGGTGCCCGATGGGACGCGGGGGCGGGGACAGAGCACACGACGGGGCCGGCACCGGGGGACACGCTCGCTGCCGCCAGCCGGCAGCGCTGCCTGTCCGGCGGGCTTAGGGATTTCAGGTGGTTTTCCCCACGTACACAGACACATGCGCACACACGGCACGTGCACACACAAAGCACGTGTTCGTGTGTAACATGCACGCACACAACACAGCACACGTGTTCACACGTAACACACAATGCACACAAGTACGCGTGCAACACAGCACACACGTTCATGCACAACATGCAACAACACACAAGTACATGGATAATACACACACAGTACAACCACACACAACATGCACACACGACGCAAACACAGTACACACACACGTGTGCACGCACACAGCACACACACACACACGCACACATGCGTCGGGCACAGCCCCCGTGGGCATGTGCCCTGGAGACGCGGGGCCCTGTGCCCGCATCTGGGTGTGCGGAGGCTGCGAGGGCTGAGCTGAGCATGGCCGTCAGCGTGTGCGTCGTAAGGAGCACAGCAGCACGAGTCCCATGGGGCGCTGGGGCGGAGGGCGGGCGGGCCCCCTGGGGGTGCTGCTCAGTGAGGGTGCTGGCCCGTTCCTGGGGACGTCGCGACGGTGGGCTCGTCGCTGCAGTGGCCCGAGGCTGACGGAGATGGCCCCGCAGCCTGAGCCTGCCAGCGGCGGGCGGGGCCCAGGAGGAGCCTGTGGGCGCAGGAGCCGGCCAGAGCCCCCCGTCCTGGGCGGAGTCCGGGGAGCACTCCCCTGGCTGCCGGCTCTGGTGCAAGGGCCCGGCACACACACACCGTCGCGGGCACAGGTCGGGAGGAGGGGGCCATGTCGTCCTTGTCCTGGGGGTGCACCGTGATGGCAGGTGGGGGAGTCCGACTTGCCGTCACGGGAGACGAAGGCCAAGGAGGCCCATCGGGCTGGGGTGGTGACCGTCATGGGCGGTGGACGGGGCAGTGGGGGCCTCCCCGGACCTGTCCCCCAGGCTCCCTGGCACACCGAAGCTGCTCGCGGTTAGGGCTGCAGGTGGAGCGGCTGCGATGGGCAGGGAGGGAGGCGGGGTCTGGCGGCACCTCGGTCCCAGCTGCACCGGGCTTTTGAAACGGCCGTCACATGAATATTCATGCGTTTTTAAATCATTTGAGTAATTAGTCTAAGTGAGAGCTGGCGGGCGCTGCGTGGCATCTGAAATCAGCTCTTTTGTTTGGTGGTTTCTGCGGTGGCTTCTCCCAGCTAACTCACACCGTGGCTCAGAAGGGCCAGAGCGAGCGCCTGGCGACGGAGCGCAGCCGTCGGGGGCGTGGCGGCCGTCCAGCCGGGCGAGGGCCCCGCTGCCCGGCCCCGCTTCTCGTGCTCGGGCTCCGTCTGCAGGGCTGACCCGGGGGTGGGGCAGCCGCTCGCGTGTCCGTGCCACTCTCACGGAGCGGCCCGGACGGTCAGCGCGGCCTCACACAGCGGTGTCCGCCAGCCCCCAGGGTCGGAGTCACCTGACGGCGTCCGCCGGCCCCCAGGGTCGGAGTCACATGACGGTGTCCGCCAGCCCCCGGGGTCGGAGCAGAGGTCGCGGGGTGCACGGACCTCGGCCCGCACCGGGGATCCCCGCAGCAGTGCGGCCGCGTCTCAGAACTGACGACGTTGGTCGTGTGTCGTGTGGATCACGGTTCCCGCACGCACACCGCCCGCACCTCGTGCGCTGCCAGGCTTCTGGGATTCGGAGACGGATTTGGGGGGGCAGGAGGCCCCGCAGGCCGCACCGCTGCCCCTCGGTGCCCTCCTTCCTGCTCAGATTCGCAGCTCGTCCCAGGCCCGGCGTGACGGGGCTTCGGGGCCGCAGAGGGCCTGCTTGCCAGGCGGATGTGTGGAGCCAGCAAGGCCCCCGGCAACTGCTGTTCCCCTGGCTGGCAACCCTTCCACAAAAGAGAGAGAAAGAAAAGAAAAAATTTAGAAATGTACTAATAACAGTCTTACTTGTTAGAACGATTTGCCGTAACAAAATGAGGGAGACTGTCTCAATTCGCGCCTTTTCCTCACGGTCCCTGGTGCCCGTGAGACGTCAGTGGTGCCCGGATGTGATGTAGAAGGTCACGGGTCCTTCTCTCCCGACCTCACGGGCACCCCAAAGGTCCTGCGTGACGCAGCCCGGCCGCCTTGCGCGGGGAAGTGTTTTAAGAGTCTGGTCCTTCCACGCTGTTCTGACAGGCACACGATGCCACCTGCTGTGTGACGCGACCACAGGGCCGGTCACGGACGCCAGGCGGGACCTCAGGGGTCGGCTCGGGGATTTGTCGGTCTGTTTACGGTTTTTACGGCTTGTGCCCTGAGCAAGTGGATCCCCAGTCCTGGGAAGACGGTGATGAGCCTGGCTGAGGGGGACGCATCTGAAATCCTCTCCAAGGTCATAAGGCGTCTCAGACCTGGGTTATTTGGCCCAGTTAAAAGCAACAAACAAAATAAGCCGACAGGACGTGAGGTCGCAGAGAGGTGGGCTCTACGATGCTGGGACGGATTTGACCATGGAAGGCGTTTGAGGGAAAGAGGCCTAAAGATTATAACTTCAAAAGCAGGTGACGTCTGGTGGGGACATAAACAGGCGCTGGGTTATCTGGAGACGTTATTTGTAGAAACTCCAGCTCAAAAGCAAAATGCAGGTTTAAAAAAAAAGTTTAAGGTGAAAGATTTTCTTTTTTTTTTTTTTTCACTCTGATCACTTAAAAACACGAATCACTTACTCCTGTTGGCATTTTGGACGGACGGATGGACGGACAGGTGGTGTTCCACTGTGAGCGGGAGGGGCGTTGGGGGGAAGGACAGCGGGTGTGTCCTGTGTTCAGAGCCGTCAGGGTCCTAATCCCTTAATGCGGCCGTTCACGGGTCTCTGTCCGTCCTGCTGACGCTGCCCTCCCCACGTCTGCCCGGCCAGGACCCGGGGGCCCGGAGGTTCTGACCCGCTGCTCCCGCCCCCGCGGCACTGAGTCCTGTCCGTTCCTTCCTGCCTGGACCCCCCCACGGCACCCCGACACCCTCCTCCCACCCAGCCAGTACCCCGACACCCTCCTCTCACCCGGCACCCCGACACCCTCCTCCCACCCGACACCCCGACACCCTCCTCCCACCCGGCAGCCTCAGTTTGCTCTCTGTTCCGTGAGACGCGTCAGACAGGACAGCAAAGCCCACGTGACTTCACTTCGACGCGGGATCTAAGAAAACAGATGAACGAACCACAGCAAAAGGGCGAATTTGGCTGCGAAAGGACCGAATTGGCTGCAGAATAAACTGAGAACCCAGATGAGTCAATCACTAGTAAACACAGTCGTGATAAGGATTCTGAACCTCCACTTTGCTCGGGAGGGAGGGAGGGAGGGAG
>PVKZ01009439.1:0-11142 GCA_004027375.1 Macroglossus sobrinus
GCATGCGCCAAGCTGAGGGGGACCACGTGACCGTGAGTGGCAGCATCAGCAGAGGATGCTCGACCCGCGGGCGGAGTGGGACGGCGCATGCGCCAAGCTGAGGGGGACCACGTGACCGTGAGCGGCAACATCAGCAGAGGATGCTCGACCCGCGGGCGGAGGGGGACGGCGCATGCGCCAAGCTGAGGGGGACCACGTGACCGTGAGTGGCAGCATCAGCAGAGGATGCTCGACCCAGCGGCGGAGGGGGACGGCGCATGCGCCAAGCTGAGGGGGACCACGTGACCGTGAGTGGCAGCATCAGCAGAGGATGCTCGACCCGCGGGCGGAGGGGGACGGCGCATGCGCCACAGTGAGGGGGACCACGTGACCGTGAGCGGCAACATCAGCAGAGGATGCTCGACCCAGCGGCGGAGGGGGACGGCGCATGCGCCACAGTGAGGGGGATGCCGCGGGCGTGAGTGGCTAAGACCCAGGCGCCCAAGGCCTTCTGACCCTTCCAGAAGCGGGATGCCCCGTGTCACCCTCCACTGCCAGGAGGCCAGCCCACGCTCTCAGCGCACGCACGAGCCAGCCGTGGCCACCGAGTGTGTGCAAAGCGTTTTCTCCTGCGCAGCTGCAAGGCTGGAGCCCGCAGACGGCGGGACGCGGAGATCTACCTGTGCCCAGGTGTGTGTGTGTCATCGCGCGCCCCAGCACGTTTGTCATTAGCGAGTTAAGGAATCAGTCACCGCCTACGCCCCCGTAACCCCGAGAATGGATGCTTGTGTATACACAGAGCAATGGGGAGGGAAAAAAAATAATGTTCTTCGGATAAAAACAAGTCTCTGGCTCTGTGACTGACTGATTTATTTTCATAAACGTTTCACCTGCTGTGGGGTGATGCTGCTGCACCGGAAGTAACCTCAGCCACCCCCCGATTGCAGAGTTTACTCAGCACGGTCCCTGGCCACCAGCACCAGATGTTTTAATAACGGCAGAAGCCAGGCAGCGGCTGCCAGCTTCGGGGTGGCGGGGAGTAAGTGGCAGAAATTAAGTAGTTGTGTTTTTTTGTAAAAACATGAAAGTCGTGAGATTGAAGTTAAATTGAGAGCACAGCGAGGAGACAAATCCCCTTCCTGTGACAGAAATTAACAACGCACGGCACCGTCAGCTGATAATGTCCCACGGTAAAGTGATATCGCAGCTCAATGTCCCCTCACGCGCGACCTGCCACATCTCTTTCAGGAAAGACATAGACAAATAACAGCATTCCTGTCCTGTCTTCACATCCCCACACGTGGGATAAAGGTCTCAAAACAGCTTGAAATGCCAAACAATCCTATATTCTAAAAATTCTCCTAAACTTTCATTAGTCCTTGGGGGGGGGGGGAAAGGCAAGAAAAGGATGCTATATGCATCTCAAATGCATGGTTATCTTTTTCATGAGCACACTCATTTATTTTTTTCCACGCTGGGCCTAACTATTATAAAGTTTAGACGGGCGCCGACACACCTCACACCACAACACAAACTTGCTAACTCGTGTGTCCATGTTTTAGAGTTTCTCATTTCCCCCCTTGTTGGTAAGTAGCTTAGATAAACGATGCTGCTTTATTCGGATCCTTTGTTCTCAGACTCGAGCTGGGGAGTTGTAAACAGGAACGAGGAAAGGGGGGGAGAGATCGTGCGACCGCTCTGAGCCTCTCCGGTTTTGCAATGGAGCATCTTCTCAGGCTCTCGTGACGTGCTTTGAGCCCCGGAGGGTCCTCCCTCGGCCCTGATCACGTGATGCTCGTGCTCGGAGCCCACGTCACACTTGGACGAGCGGGTGCTTCTCAGACGCCCCCGCCTTCCTGGCTTCTCACGATGGGGTGCGGTCAGCAGCAACCTCGAGTTTGGGAACCGTCCCTTCTAGGTGTCTACAGGGGCACGTGGCCTGTGTGCTGGCTTCACAGGAGGAAAGCGAAACTCAGCAAAACGAAGCTTGCCTTTCGCCCAGGGTTCCAGCAGCTCCAGGAAGCCCCTGTCCCTCCCTGCTCTTAATTTTAAGCGCCAGAGAACAAGCAAATGCCCTGGCGATCTGAACCCCAATGGCTGCATTTTAATCGGGTGCATTTCGCTGAGGCGACGGGTGCGTTAAAATCTGCCCAGTGTGATTCCGCTACAAAATGAACACAGGTCTTCCCTACCCGCAGATAAACTGCCTGCATAAATCAAATCAAAACAAAAAAACAAAGAAACAAAAAACAAACAAAAAAACCCTAGCAACTCTCTTTCTAGGGAATACATATATTTTATCTTGTTCGTGAGCTGCCACGAATACGCATGGCTGGCAATTTTAGAAGGGTGTCCGCTGAATTTTTCACGACCTCAAGTTACGACCGACGAGTGTATATTATACCTTCTCCTTCTCTGCTATGAAAACAGATAAGACACGGGCTGGAGGGTCACATTCTTCTCCGTAAGCCCAAGGAGTGAAATGAAACTGTAAACGTATTTCCAGTTGCAACGAAATCATGGCTTCGTTTGATTTAACCATCACTATCCAATAACAGAATTCACCACTGTTCCTCCATAGTCTATAAAAAGTAAGTTCTATGACTCTTTTTAGAATCTTTTTAAATCATTAGATTTAAGTGTCATGTCATTTTGAGACCTTGAGCCTCTTACATCGTAAATTGCTGGAATTTAAAGGAGAAAGAGGATCCAGAGAGAGAGAGAGAGAGAGAGAAATAAGAAAGATAAAAAGAAATAAGTCCACTAAACTGAAATATGTGTAATGAATATTATACCAAAGGCACTTGAAGATATTGGGGTAGTTAGAATCCAGTGTGCGTGTGTATACACACACACACACACACACACACACACACACACACACATATACATTATCACATATATGAGCACGATATGTATATATTGTATATTATATGCATATGACATATGTATATACTATACATAGTATTGTATGGCTGTGTATGGGGTTCTATCGGGTACAAAGTATCATTTCACTGAGTACTTCTCAGTCTGAGTTCACTGATAATGAGTCTCTGTTTCACTGGACCTCAGGTGTATGACCTCTGAGCTGGCATCATTATCATTTCTCACCAGACACAGCAGTGCCCCCCCGCCGGAGCCGTGCGGTGGCACAAAGCTGGATGGACAAATAACCGTGCTTGTCAATCCTTCTCCTCGAAGCCGTGTCCCTCCTAGAAGTTCCCTGAGCTTCCTTCGAACCCCATTGACTCCTGGACTGCCTGGAGGAGGAGGAGGTGCAGACGTAACTCACGACACGGGCGAGGTCGTGCGGTGACTCGGGCGTGGGGTGGACGCTCTCGGACTCTAGGTCCCCGCTCCGATGGGCTGGCACATGCGGGCCTCCCCGTATTAATAACAAAACCCGATAGCTGCACACCTTTATGGAGACACGCACGTGAAAGCATCCGTCTCGTCCTGCCAATGCGAAAATTCTCATTAGCTTCATTTTGAAGTGTGCGGGATCCACTTAAAGCACCTCCACCATAAAACTTCTAAAACTGGGGTCTTTAAACACGGACTAATTATTATTCCATGCTAGGGGGTCTTACAATCTTGAGAGCTTATACAAGCATGTCTGACGTGCCACATCGCCAATCGTGTGACCGAGAAAGAGAACGTCCAGGCCAAATGACGTCCTGTATAAGTCCCATGGGCGAAATGGTCATCCGGATCTTATGCTTCATGTCACGTGTGTAGACGCCGATCCCCTGGTGTTCACGCCTGGATCTCCCTTTGTAAGTGCGATCCTATCCGCATTTAAATATGCCCATCAGATGAACTCGAATGCAGATGACGCTTCTACCGGATTAGTTGTTAATAGAAAGAACCAAGAGTGGCTTACGTCGAATCTTCTTCAAAGTATTTTTCAAGTACAGGCGACGTTGGGTATGATGTGAGTTTCAGGTGTACAGCGCAGTGGTTAGACATGCACATAAATTAGGATGTGACCCCCCGATAAGTCTAGGTCACACCTGGCACCACACGGTTATGACACTGTAACCACCATCTTCCCTGTGCTGTCCTCACCTCTCCACGACTGTTCTGTCGCTGTGTAAGTGAAATCAGGTTTCTCTTTTATGTCTCACTTACTTTACTCCGTTTAATACCTGCTACGTCCATCCGTGTTGTGGCGGATGGTAGGGTTTCATTCTTATTTTTACGGCTTAATATGGAAAAGTTTATTCCAAACTTAAGACTAGCACTCCCTTAGGACCCGGCATTTCCAGTTCTGGGCATTGATAGGGAGAAATCTAAAGTGGAATTCTAAAACATATACACACTCCTATATTTGTAAGAGCCAAGATATGGAAGCCACCTGAGTGTCCACTAATAGAGGACTGGATAGGGAAGATGTGGTCCATATACACAATGGAATATGACACGGCCATAAAGAAGTTCAATTTCTTACGGATGCTTTTTCTTAATGAGCTGTTATGACAACACCGAAGATCTAGAACGTGATTAAGAAACGTATCCTTCGAAGTAGGCAGTACCAGAGATCAAAATGATGCCCAGATTTAAGACTTTACGGCTGCAGTGATGATCAACGCGCTTACGACGAATGCCTTTTGTGTCTCTGTATTTGGGAGAGCGTGTAAGTTTTGTTCCTGTTGCAAATGAAAAGGAAAAAAAAAACAGAGAAAAAAAAAAACATTCCTTATCTTAGGACGAAGGGTTTCTTGGGAAGGGCCAGCCCATCCCCAGCGGGTGTCCGTGTTGCTGTGACAACCTCTGTCCCCCTCAGGGAGGGAAGAAGGAGGGAGAAATAGGAAAATAAATGAGGTGCGTGTGTATATACAGAGCAGATGAGGTAGACAGACGTGAGCTCTAAAACGATGATCGAAATCGGCCAACCTCGTTTGCCGCGACTTCCACGCCCTATGCGGGGTTCGGTAGCCTCTTCAGAAAAGAATGTTCTAGAATATTTCATGCTCCTTTACTCCGCACGTGCACGTCCTCCATTCCTAAACCTTAACGGATTTGTGTCCCGGTCCTCGTCCCTCACGTGTCCCCGAGTTCTCTTCGTGGGAGCCTTCACCTGCACGAGGCACGTTCGCGGTAATGAGATGCAGAATTAAATGCATGTGTCAGGGCTCGCTGCAGCCGTGAAATCAGGCCAGGGATTTGGACTCTCTCCCCCGCTGGGCTCTGTTAACGACGATGTAAAACCCTCCTAATTTCACGATGTAATAGCTATACGACTATAGTTTAAACAACTCCCATCTTTTAATGCTGCGATAGGTAGAGTAATAATTTCTGCCTCATGCCGAGTCTGGTATTGCACTGCCATGCGCACGAGAGAGCACTCGTTTCAGTCCATTAAAAAGTGTCTGGCACGTGAATCATTCCCGCTGCTTGTTCCAGAGCGGGCAGCTCTGGTTGCGTACACAATTAACGCGTCTGCAAACACGCAGGCTGGGGCGTCTTAAATGCCACCGATGACAGCCGTCGACAGCGGAGGTGTAAATAACTTGTCATCCCAACAAGCCTCAGCCAGGGAACGCACGTAATGACAAAGGAGCCTCTGCGAAGATAAGAAATAAATGGCCAGACCTTTCCCGAGAGTGACAATGATCTAATTACGGTTCCTGCGCATTTCTTGTCTGATATTCGTGAGGTAGCTAGTCAGAGAAAACAGTCAGGCAGAGCAAAGCGGAGGAAAAGGATCTGTGAGCTAACAAGCAACAGTGACATATTATAATGAGAGGCAAATTCCAACCTGTGATAATTTTTTTCAGCACTGGGAAATAAGAAAGAGACATTTTCAATGTGACTTTTAAATGCCTGACGTCGTGACTTGTTGTCTAGCTGTCCTCGTCAATGTTATAAACGCGCTCATCCAAGTATTCTACCTCTTGTAAAAACAAAATTGGTAAAATGCCTATGTTAAAGCAGCAGCCGCCTTTTAAAATTCGCTTTTCTCAGGTATGAAAACCTCTGAATTAACAGTATACCTGTTTAGAGCAAAAAATCCTTGAGGTCTTCTTAAACCCCCGACACGCTCCATCACCCCAAATTCGAAGAATCCTTCTTTCCCTAGTGACAGGTTATTGAGGAAGAAAATTATCTGGGACTCCATCCGCCAAAGGGCCTCTTACGACGACTGATGAGTGACTTTTGGTTCATTTGCACCTGGAAGGAGACTTGAGAAGCTGCCGGCGGCTCTGATGACTCCGGCAGGAGCAGGCCCCGTTGGGAACTGGTCCCGTTTCGCCTCATTTGGGGCCTGGTGAGCCCGAGCGTGCGTGGCACACACAGTCAGCCGCCTGCTCAGTGGACGGCGGTGCCACCTCCTTCCTCCGTGGGCTCGTCCCCAAGAAGGTCGACTCATCCTGCCTCTCTCTCGTGTTCGTCTCGTGCACTTTCTCCCACGAGATGGATCCGTTTCGTGGAAGAGATTCGCGGACGGGCTCACCCGTATGCGAGGGCACCTGTGGACGAGCTGACTTTACACTCGTCGTGTGACGAGCACGTTTATTCCAGGAAGAAAAGATTTTCCATACACCGTTGGATGAACGTGACGCACACCTGTCCCCCTGAGACGCCCCTTGGGTACTCCTTGGCGTCCAGGATTCATCTACACAGCAGCACTGGGGTCCCCGTCGCGGTGTGTAGCCGACCCCTTGGCCATGGTCTCCGGCCTCCGGCACGCAGCCGAAGTCCCCAGTGTGGCCCCTGTGGCTTACCGACGACGGTCCGTCGGCACTAAACGCATCCCTTGGTACCGCGGTTGATCCACCGTGGTTCCCGCTGTCACCGCATCCCGCCTCCTCTCGTGCTTTCCACGCCTTTTTCTCTTCATTCGTCCTCCACGCGGGGACGAGCACGTCCCTCTCACTTCCCTGGTCGTGTCTTACCACAGTCGCGTTCATGACTTTCTGCTATGTCGAGAGTTCGCTTCGTCCCGGCGATAACGAAGCGGGCAGGTGACAGTAGGATCTCGTTTGCCGAGACTCTACTTGGGAAACTGAACTAATAATGAAATCATAAGTGGTAACATCAAGAAGAACGGTAATGGGACTTGCTGAACAATTCGTCATCGGCGGACGCGGTGAAAGGCGTTCGGAATATCATCATGAAAAGAAAAAAATGCGACGTCTTTGGACAATCGTCTGCATACCGACGGTGCTTCTATTCACCGATGTGCTTCCTCGAGCGGTATTCTGTAGAGAGACAATGCCCACACTGCGCACGCTAAGTCTTTCGTGTCTTTCTCCACGGTTATCCCCAAATCACGGGGCAAACCCGGGAACGGACAACCCCAGAACGGGTCTGGCGACGAGGCATAACGTGCCTTTCGTTCGCACACCCAGAAACGACAGAGGCCTGACTCGCCGGGGACCTGTGACGGCCGGGCCATGACGTGGGCGTGCCCAGCACCTTCTCCTGCCTCGGGGCACAGCTGCCCGCTCCCCGGGACCTTCGCACGGGGCTGAGCCCAGCGCAGAACCGGAAATGCCGGACACCGGGGCCCTGTGACCCGTGGGCAGCCAAGGGGTCGCTCTTCTTTGTCACCCCACGCACCGGTGCTCAGCAGGTAGCACACTCTAGGCAGAAAGCCTAGAGACTTAAAAATACCCTCCATCTTTTTAATCCCTGTTTGTCAACCCTGAGTTAAGGCGACGATTTGAAAAGGGGGATTCCTCTCTCATCGGGCAGGCACCGACCGATTCATCACTCTGTGATGTCTTCGTTGCATTGTTGGAAATGACGGAGAATCCACGGGAAACCCGTGTCTTTGGCACACACGTGGCCACACTCTCTCCAGGCCTTGGGCCGCCTCTGCCGGGCACAGCAATGGAGGTCACAAACCGGTGTCTCTTTCCCTGGCGTGGCTTACCTCCTGGATCACGGATGGAGGTGGTTCTTTTATCTACTGGAAGGTCTGCTTGGCTCTGAGTGTCCTAGGCTGTCTGGCCAACCCCGAGCCGCATCAGTCCGGGGCGAGACGGTGTGTTTTGTGGGGTCCTAGGGGTTCACTTCCTGTCAGGACATCTGCTTCACTCCTTCATTGCCCACGTAGCCTTCCGACAGCCTTCTCGGCTGGGGGCCGTCCGTACACCATCAGCCTCTGGGCCCCCCAACCTGGGAGGTCTCTGAACGCAACTTTGAGGCGTGCAGCCTGCTCTGAAGTGCCTACTTAGCAAACTAATCAGGAACCCCGATAAATTTCTACCACGACGCTTGAGAGGGAGAGAGAGAGAGAGAGAGTGAGCAGATTATACACTTCTCTTTCGATTCAAGATGCTGTGTTAGTTCGACTTCATCAGCGTGTTTCGACCTTCTGACCACTCACGGCCACCTTGTGTGTGTCCCGCAGCTGCACACTCATCCCGCCCAGCAGGCAGGAGCACGAGGATCCAGAAGGTCAAGGTCTGTGTCGGTGCGTCCGAGGCTGCAGATGGCGACTTTGATGTTTCGCCGAACTGCCGAGTTTGGGGTCGGAAAGTTTCTTGTTCAGCTGTCGTGTCAGAGACGGTGCAATAACACCTTGTTTTCTCTTCCAGGGGAAAAAGAAATGGATTGGGATGTCAGGAAATAATTTCCACTTGTGTATGGTTCTCCTTAAAATGTCAGGACGTGAGCAGAGAGATTGGGAGACAAGGTACCCAACCAGTTATGTTCTGACATTTCTGTATTTTTTTTTGCTGTTTTCACTTGTGTATACTGGCTATAGTTTCCTTCATGGGTTATTTTTGTCACTGGAATTGTCATTTCAAGTATGCCCAAGTTGATGACTTGGTGACGGTGCCTGAACTCATCAGGGGATTCCAGAATTCATGGACGATTCGGAATCAACAGTAACTCCACTCACACGGTCATTGGTTTAGCTGTGGTTCGTCCGGCAGCCCCGTTAACCTGCTCTGGGCCATCTCGTGCCCTGAGGCGTGCTCGCACCCTGTTCCAGAAGGGACACCTCCGTCCTCTCACCCTGCTTCCTCGGCTCCCCTGGGTGCGGGTCACTCAGGATGAAATTTCTTTAAAAAAGGTAATCTCTCCCGTTTTCAAAAGGAGGCGTCTCGACGTCACAGATATCGTGACGCATTGCTTTTCTGCACAGCTCATCCACATCCTGCTCTCATTTGTGACAGCTGCTCCACGTCGCTAGCCGCAGACCGGCAGCAAGCAGTGTTTATAAAAATAGCGATAATTCGTCGAACGGTGAAATATCCACCAGGTGCTTGGCGTCTGAATGTGCCGTTTGATCTAACTCTCTAAGCGGCTCACTTCTGGAAGTGGTACTAATAGCCTCATTTTTTTTTTTCCACGAGAAAACCTGTGCTTAGAGAATTGAGAGACGTATGTACATTCCCCACACCAATACACCGTCATGCCAGGGTTCGAACTTGGGTTCCTTCGCCCCAAAGCCACGCCTGTTCCGGTGACACTGGATTCTACAGCCCAAAAGTCCTTCGTTTGCTTTATCTGCGGTCAAGCCCGTACGTTTCAGAGACGCAGGTTCTGTATTGATTTTGGTTCCTCGGTTCAGTTTCTCGAGTGTTATTCAGAGTATTTGAAGATTTTTTTTGAAAGATTTTTCCTTCCGTATTCATTGATTGATGCCCGTAGAGCACCAGGATAAACTCATCCCAGCGTGCCCCTACAGCGATAACGTGTGGACTCACTTTTCACCGTGCGACACAGCTGCTAATATATTCCTCACGTATACTAACTTCGGTTTATTCATCTAAGCAAACACGGATTGACTGCGCGCCCACACGACATGGCAAAAAGCACCCACTCACTGTTCCCTATTGTAGTGGGCTGGCTTCAGTGTCTTGTCAATCGGAGAAGCGCGTGCTTTGGAAAAGATCAGCTGTCTTAAAACCACCACAAGTCTGTGTAACAAACACCCCTTACCTCGGGAGCTTAAAATGCAATGCAGTCATTCAGCTCCCGAGGCTGTGCGCCGGTCATCCCGATGGCCTTCAGCCGGGCAGTTCTCCGGCTGTCTGTTGACACGGCTCACGTGGCCAGCAGTTGTCTGGCCGTCGGCTGAGGAAATGGCCCCATCCGTGTCTTCCCTTCGAGCCGGTTCGCTCCAGCCTGATCTCAGGACTGCGGGGAGCCGTGGGGTGCCCACACTGGCGCACAAGCACTTTCCAAACCTCTGCTTGGGTCACAGGCGTTGACAGCCGCTGGTGAAGCCAAGTAACAGAGTGAACTCAAGTCTGTCCCATGTGATGCCGGGAGGGGCTGCCAAGTCACGTGACAGAGAGTGTGGCTGTAGGAAGGGACAAGGACACCAGAGCAATCCCTGTGCCTCGGGGAACCCCCAGATTTGGTGGGAAGGAATGATCAGAAAGAACAGCTCCACGACAGCTGTGTGGAAGCCACGAAACCTTGTCCAGAGCTGAGGTTTCCCGCTGTGTCTTTGCTGCTGGGGATGCTCCTCTTGTCCAGTTCATACCGGCCGCTGCCCGGGGAGACGGGGACAGGACGCCCACCCCCGGAACGGCCCACGCCCCTCGCGGGCATGCTCCCACGCCTGAAGCGATCGACGTGACCCACGCACGGGGATGTCCTAAGCCGGGGTCGTTGCCTCTCGCCGTCAGCCACAGCAAGAAGGCGGCCCAGTGGACTAACAAACCGCGCGTGCTGTCGACCACTGAGACTGCAAGAGATGAATCTTCGTAAAAACCGGCTGTGTGCACAAAACCGGGAGGACGGCCCACCTTGAGACTCATGCCACTGAGGATCTTGTGTTCGAAGGCAGAAATCAAAGCCATGGCCCTCAGAATAATTACCCCGAAGGCGTCCCCAGGCCAACGGCGACATTGGAATTAGTGTGCGACTTCTGACAAAAGCACGATTGCAATGACAGAGATGTTGCAAAAGGCATTGTAAGGGGCACACTCATCTTATTTATTCTTCGGATTTTCTAAGTTGGTTCCTTTATCAAAACAGGTCCCCAGAAATTCCCACCCCTTGCCTGAGGCTAATTCTCTTTGACTACTCGCTAGAAAACTTTTGAACAATCAGACAGAAGTAATTTTTGCATTGTTCTTTAACGTAGCTGCTGTATTAACTGTCCCTGAGATAAATCCCTCTTAATATTTGTCATCAGGGAAAAAAAAATTATCTGATGACCTCGTTTGCTCGCTTTATCAGATCAAAAGA
>PVKZ01009440.1:0-11091 GCA_004027375.1 Macroglossus sobrinus
TCCCGGCGGGGGAGACGGGGTCGGGGCGCAGCTGGCGCTGCCCTTGAGTCAGCACTCGAAGCGCTGAGCAGACCCTGGAAACCTTAGGCAGTGAGCTGATGGCCTTTCCCCAGCTGGTTCGGAGCCTTTGGTCCCCAATCCCCACCCCCTGCCCCGTCTTTCTGTTTCCTTCTGGTTGACAGTGCTTTCAAAGTCTTAGGGAACGGAGAGGGTTCGCAGGGTCTTAGCTCTAAAGGGACTTTCTGTTGTTGGTGTTTGGACTCTCCCGTTCGAGCCAGTAGGGAGATCCATCAGTTTCAGGGGGGAGATGGTCTCGTGGGGACCTGTAGGACAGGCTGCTTTCACAGTCGTCCCTTTTGAAAACAATTATCTAAAGGGTTAATTAAAGCAGTTTGTTCCACGTCACTGCGTGGTGGTTTTGATTTTTTTATTTTAAGAATGAAGCCCTCATCCTCGCTGTGGATGGCCAGGCTGGCTGGCTCCCCCTCATCCACATTGGGAGGTGCCTGATGACACACCTCACGCCCCCCACCACCGTGCACACACGCACCTCACCTGAGACCCTCACCTGAGACCGCACGGCCTCGGGCAGGCGCTCCAACCTGTGCTGAGCCTTTATCCTGACAGCAGGTCGCCTCTGGTGGCCGACAGGACTTGCCCCCTCACCCCACTCCCCCCACCCCAAAGAGCAAGCTGCACTTGCCCCTGGGGCGGAAAGGAAGCCGCTTCCTGACGGTCGCTGTTTGTTCGCAGGGACTGCATGAAGATGGGAGAGGTGGACGGCAAGAAGATTGGCTGCACGGTCAGCCTTCTGGTGCGTACACCGCTCCCCTCCTCCTCCCCACGCACGAACATTTGCTGCTCCCGGCAATGCCGTGTTGTGTCTGGCGTGGATTCACCACGCCTTTTTATCCGGATGTGTCTCAGAAGAGTTTAGAAGCGTTTCTGAAAGAAGCAGAGCGAGCTTCAGGTTGAATGAAAGCCCACCCCCCCCCCAAAAAATCATCCGCTCAGGGTGCAGCGGGCGGTGGGCTGCCTTCCCCGCAGCGCTGGCCGGCCGAGCTCTGTGGCATCGGGAGCGAGGTCCTCGTCCCCCCGCTCCACGCCGTGTCGTCCCGGAGTCATCTGTCACTGTCCGGGGGAAAGAAAAGCACCGTGTCCAGAGCAGAGGCCTGTCTCCTTCCCTGTAGACGCGATCTTTCCATCCCTCTTGTGTCCGTTCTGTGTTTTAACCCACGGCAGCGATCTCCCTTTGTGAACGAAAGACGGTTTTCTGTGAGACACACTACTGTGCACGCTCTGGCTTCTTTGCAAATTAAATCGATACTACCACTGTTATGAAGGGTTGGATCACAAGCAGGATGACCCTATAATTGATCCCCCAAACAGGACCTTTTTAAAAGGAAGATATTATGGGAGGGTGGCAGGCTACACCAGAACTGTCCTGGCAAAACCACGTTTATATGAAAATGTCTCATAACGAACAAGGAGAATGACATTCTTTCTCACCACAGGGCAAAAGAACGATCGTACCGTTTAGAGATTCATTTTTCAGGTTCTGCTATAGAGTAAATTGGTGCTTTTGGCAACTTTCCGTCATCAGGTGTGAGACGTAGGAAGACGTGGCTGTCTCCACGTCTCACTTCGCAAGCATCACGGCTGCTTCGTCTTCCCGTGCAGAATCAACCAAAGCTCACTCACCGTCTGTCGCTTACGCAGACGGTCCCTCGTCTTGGAAGCGTGCCCTGCGCCCGCTGCGATGCTGTCTCATCCTAGCTCCCTGCCTTCCGTCTCGTTGTGTCCTGTCCATTCCCCTCACGGCCCCTCCGTGGCGCTCAGAAGTGCCACTTTCTCGTAACCGGCTTTTCCCTGTGTCCCTCATTTGTTTCCTTGCTGTGCTGTCCTTCATCACGGGGTATGTGACCCGGCCCTCTTTCCCACCCCCACCGTGTCCTCCTCACTCCGCATTTGTTACACCTCCCCCTCCGACATCAGCCGCTAAGTTGTGGGGCCTGATGGTACTCTGTCACGCTGCCTCTTGCTATGGACTTCCTTCCACATCTTCGGTCACTGGTTACTGTCGCAGTCCCCTCCGGGCCACTAGGCCATCCGGACTCACCGGCTCAGCCCGTCTGCCTCTCCTCTTAGCTCTCATTTCCAGCCTGGAATGTGGTCATCCCCACTTTCAGATCCCCTGTCCGTATGGCCCCAGCTTTTGGCCAGCCTTTCGCCACGATCAGTGTCCCAACCTTGAGTCTCTTCTCCATCCCTCTGCTTACACGTCAGAGTTTGGGGAGAGAGGCCAAGTCCCCTGTAAGCTTTAGGTCTTCTCAGTTTGTGTCCTTACACCCAGCTGTCCCCTAACCCTGGGCACAAAGTCTGATCAATAACCTCAAAGGGAAGCTTTTACCTTTTTTCAAAATTCATCTTTTTCTGTCGTCCTGATCTTCTTTCGCGGTGCCTACCGTTTGAAGGTGAACGAATACAGGTAGAGCCTCAGTTCACTTCCTCGGTCGGTACAATAAGCCAGCGTTTCCTCGGACGAAGGACTCACTGCTCTGTCCTCAGGGTGTTTACTTGTCTCTGAAACTTAATAAAGCCAGTGGCCCCATCGGCATTTACTCTGCACAGAGAAGTCATCTGGCTAGGTTTGCACGGATCGGCGGTCATCCTTATAGAAGAGATTACCGTTTTGAAAGCTGTTCTCATTCTGAAGCTGTTCAACTAGCACAAGAAGACTTATTATCAAAGGACCAAATATGGAATGTGGAAGCTACTTTTTTGTGCTTCCGGTCCGTATGGAAAGTTCTTGATGCTTTCTGGAAGCATTGTGGTTCTCGTCCACTGCTTCCTTCCTTCCTTCCTCCCGGAGATGCTTCTTAATTCTGGGAAGATCAGCTCCAGATTGTCTCCAGGAGTGTTCTGGCTTTCTTGACGAGATCGGAGTTATTGGTAAAAATGCATAATCTTGGACGTGACTAATGCTAGGAGATGGAATAATTCTTTGTGTCTCAAGTGTTGCCAGACATATGTGAAATAGTCTCATCTGCCCATGGGAGAGATTTTTTTTTTTTAAAGAACTATTCATTTACTGAGCGATCACTTATTTCGTTCTCAAAGAAAGCTGCTTCTTACCGGAAAGCTGTCTGAGCAAATCCTCCTTTAATCATGTAAAAACCTGCTAAGGGGCTGGTAGCCTTGTGTTCATGGCACCACAATTCTTGCTCATTGAAATAATGTGGTAATAACGAGCGCTGAGAGTGGCATTATTTACTTAGCTTTTTAAAAGAATGCCAAATTCTATAGGACACAGGGCGGGGAGAAGAAGGAAGGATGATGGTAGAAACTGGAAAAAAAATTTATATTTAACTGAATGTCAGCATTCCAAGGCAGGAAGCACCCTTGCATTGAGCAATGGACACCTGTGAGGTGGGGTCCAGGATGTACGTTGACAGAAGGTCCTCGGGCCTCAAGCTCAAGTATAATTTAAGGAGCCACAAGGGCTGCTTGAGTCCCTTACCCCAAGCCCTCTCTGGCGAATCCACTTCAAACCCATTTAGAACTCCCGGCCCCTCCCGCCATGGGAGACCTGTCACTGCTTCGGGTCACAGATGTGTGCCCACATCACTATTTATCTTCCTTCCGACGCTGACGAGCCTCGGTGAGGACGACGGCGTCGGCAGTGACCGTGGGCAGACGCCTCAGGCAGGGACCTCGTGCCGTACAGCGAGCTGCACCCCGCGTGCATCTCGGGGGGCCCCGGCGTCACGCTTTCTCTGCACTCCACCTGCGTGTGCATGGGCCGCCGCGTTTACCGAGCTCAGTGGGGGCTAACGTACTTTCTAACGTGGTGCAGAAGTAGCTGTGGGTGCTCGTTCTGTCCCTTTAAATGCCAGCAGAAGCTGTTCAGGCGAGTCCCGTTGCGTGTTTGAGAACTAATATTAACACGGAGTGAGGGTTAGTAAGGTCGAGATACATTTTTATAAGTCAATAAAGGATTTTCAGTAAGCATGCCTTCATAATAAGAACTTGAAACAGAGTCTCTTCTTATTAATCCCTTTTATTTTTCGGCAATAAACTAAAAAATTTAAACTCTAGCGCAAGTGAGAAACTCCAAATAACATCCTAACATTAAAAGCTTGTTCATTGACTCTCTTTCCCATGATTCTTCAGGGCAAAAAAAAAAAATGCTTTTACATTATTTTTACTCATCCTTATATATGCGTCTCAGAAACTTTTCTTTAGAGCAAAAATGTGTTTGAAACTCAAAATTAAATATTGTTACTGATTAAGTTTAATAAACTGGTTCATCGATTACACCTTTTACTGTTTTTTAGTTGAATAGGCTGATATTGTCCATTGGCAATTAAACTATCAAAAATACTAGAAAGTTACAAAGAGATGTCCATCAGTGGTCATAACACCCCACAAAAGTTTCCGGTCCATCCAGTGATTTCCAAGTCGTATTTAATATGGTGTCGAATTGAAAATACATCGCTGGGTCTCCTACGTATTGTTAACGACATAGATATGAAAAAAATGCATCCATGAATTCTCTTGGGTCAAACCTTGCATTTCAGCGGAACATTTGCAGACCTGACTTATACTTTTTCTTTCTTTCTTTTTTCCAGAACTTCTATAAGACCGAACTGAACAAGGAAGAGATGTACATACGCTACATTCACAAACTCTACGATCTGCATCTCAAGGCCCAGAACTTCACAGGTAATTCCGTTGCCTGGCACAGGTCGGGGAGTGGGCTGGACGCTGTAGTCACCAGGACAAATCCTTTGATTTTCAAGAATTAGGGCTGCAGAGTCAAGCGCTTCCACTTCAAAATCAGATGCATTTTTTTTTATGCAGTCTGTCGGTCGTTTTTGTTGTTGTTCTGTTTCCCAACCTCCGTGTCAGATAAAGAAGCAACTATTGAAAATCATTTTTAATGGCATTTATTTATAGTTCTATGGATTCTATTTTCATTGATAGACTGGCTTTTTTTATTCTGTCTCTGTGCATAGTTTTTTTAGAGGTTGCTTTTGGGGTTACAAAACACATACCTGACTTTCCACAGTCGACTCAGGTGGGTTTTAGCACTTCAAGTTAAAGGTGGGGACTTTACTGTGTCTTGGAGGTCCCTTTACCCTCGCCACGGTATGCTGTGGCTGTCACATGCACTATATCTACATACATTGGAAACCCCATCAGGTAATGGCATAATTTTTGCTTTCAAAGAATGTAAGATGACAGAAACAGTCGCTTATAGTTCCTCACACGTTTGCCACTCCTATAGTTCTTTCTTTGTCTGTGAAGTTCCTGGTTTCCCTCTGGTACCATTTTGTCCAACCCAAAGAACTTGTTTTAGTATTTCTCTTAAAGCAGATCTAGCGGTGAAGAATTCTCTTAATGTGTTTTCGTTTGTTTGTTTATTTGATTTTTGTCTTGTTTTGATTTGAGACTATCTTTGGCAGGGTATGTTTGCTGGGTATAGAATTCTAGCTAGAGGGTTCTTTTGTTTCTCTACGTTGGAAACGTTCTCTTGTCTTCTGGCCTCTAAGGTTTCCGATGAGAGACCTGGCGTCATTTAAATGGACCCCCTGTACGGAATATGTAATCTTCTCCGGTATTTTCAAGATTTTATCTTTGATTTTTTTTCAGCAGTTTGATGATGGTATTTACGGGCATGGTTTTCTCTAAGTTTATCCTGTTTGGGTCTGCTGAGCTTCTTGAATCTAAAAACGTTATTTCCTTCACCAAATTTAGCAAGTTTGGGGAGATTGTTTCCTCAAATATATTTTCTGTACCAATCTCTCTTTCTTTTGGGACTCCAGTGATGTGAATGTTAGGCCTTTTGGTGTTGTCCCATGAGTTCCTGGGGCTCTGTCCCTTTTTTTCCCACTATTTCATCCCGTTGTTCAGATTAGATGATTTCCGTTGGTGCATTCACTCTCTGCTGTCATTGCCATTGAGCTATGGAGCTCTTTCTGTATAATTTTAATTTTTGTTGTTATGGTATTATTTAGTTCTAACACGTTCAATGGGCAATTGTTCTTTATTTATGTTCTATAGCTTCAAGTTCTTTGCAGGAAACAACACTTTCTGTTCAAGTGTTCGCTTCTACTTCAAGGAGCCTGGTTTCAACAGCTGCTTGAAATCATTTGTCTGTAATTCTAACAACGGAATCATCTCGGGGTTGGCATGTGTTAATTGCATTTTCCTTTAAGGTTCGTTTTGTTTTTCCTGCTTCTTTGAATGTCAAGTAATTTTGAATTGTATCCTGGACAATTTTATCTTATGAGACTCTGGATTCTGTTAAAATCTCCTGGAGAATGGACTTTTTTTTTTTCTCTTTTTTTTAGCAGACAATCAGTTAGTTTCAAACCTCAGGTCCTGAGCCACCTCCTGAAGGCTGCGATCCTAGTGTCGGCTTAGTTTTCAAAGCCTTTGCAGTCCTATTCTGGTCCCTCCTGCATGTGTGTCCCCAGAGGGGGTCTGGGACCTAGGCACAGCGCGACATCACAGTGCATTTCTCGACATCTTTTTTTTTTTTTTTTTTTGTAGATTGTGGTCTTTTCTGAACGTGTGCCTCTAGGGAGTGAGCCCGGGAGGTCACCCTCAGGACTTGAAAAGTCCTTTCTCCACCTCCCTTCTGTCTGTGACCTTTCTCATTCTTCAAGTCTTCCCGGGGCTGCTGCTTCCACTACTCTGGCTTGATCAAAGCCCAACTACTCAAAGCCAAGGCTTGATAGTACTTACTCCCTGCGATTGGCCTCCTGGGGACCAAGCAGCGAAAGCCAAAAGCTTACGGAAGCTGCGGATGCCACCGTGGTCACCCCTGAGTTACCACCGCAGGCGTGTAGCATTGTTCCCAGGACTCAGCAGGGACCAGAAACGTCTAAAGTTCCCCGTCCCACAGAAGGGCCTTTCTGTCCTCTGGCTGGAGGGACTTGCTTTGGAGATTTTTTCCTGCTTTTCCCATTTGCAGTTGCAAGACACGGAATAGTCTAAACCAGGAGGCAGGAGAGGCAGAAATAAAAACAGGCGATCGCCACGCTATTGCCCTTATTTGTATATTGTTTTTCCTACTCTCGTTGACTTTTCAGTCTTCCAGTGGTGGCTTTATGGAGTCTGTCCAGGGTTTTCACTGCAATCAGTGGGAAGAATGGAGTGGAATGTCCTCACTGCATCTTAACACAGCCTGAACCCTCTAACCGGTGTTAGGAACCGCCAGTCTTGGTCATTCCCCACATCTGTCATCCGGGGAACTCCTGAACTGTGGCCCTCCCTCAGCTTTGCGCGAAGGGGTCCTTTCTGAAATGGCACTCGTATGTTCCACTCTCCCTATGACGAGCACTGCTGTCACTGTCTCTGATAGCTCTCCTCTTAACCTCCCTCAAGGAATCATTCGCGAAGTCCTCCTGATTTTGCTTCCTAAGCATCTCTCAGAATCATTCCCTTTCATTGTTCCTACTTTCTCATGTTTATCATCTCCCACCTGGACTTCTTCTTAACTGTCCCTGGAACGATTCTCTCTAGCAGCCATTAGCGAACTTCAACCTGCACACCAGCCACCGGATTTTGTAAAGAACATTTTATTAGAACGCAGCCGGGCCACTCATTTACATACTGTCCGTGGCTGCTTTGGTGCAGTGGCAGAACTGAATAGCTACAGCAAACACCCTATGGCCCACAAGCCTAAATCATGTCCTGTCTGGGCTTTGAAGAACATTTTGCCAGCTCCATGTCTAGCTGGAGCTCGGTCATCCGTGCGTGTCTTCTACAAAAGGAAGCTCAGCCTCTTTATGCAGCAAGGTCCGTCATGACTGAGCAATGCTGTGTGTTCGTCCTCGTCCTGACCACTTGCGTGTTCCCCCTTGTCATCCTTCAGGACAGGCTCCTGCGTCGTCTTTTCCCTGAATCCTTCACCTTCCTGGGATTCTCTTCCTTCCTTCTCTTTCCCTCGCCCACCCCATGCCCTGCCACCATCTTTCATGAGCTGAGTGGATGTTTCCAGTTCTTTTCCCTTGCAATTTTTCAGATGTCCAGAAAACTACTTATCGTAGTGTTTTTGTTAATAGTTACGTAAGATGTATATATGTGTGTGTAGACAGATAGACAGATAGAAATATCTCCCATTAAAGGGTGAATTCCTTGAGGACAGAGATGATGTTTTCTTCTTAGTTTCTCGGTTCTTAAAATAGTGCCTAGCACTATGAGACTTAAATAAATGCATCGCTAATGAAGGCACCCAATTAAATGTTAACACCTGGAAAGCAGACTTTTCTCCTTCAATATTGGTAATTCCCTAATCTCTAAGCGCTGATGTGCTGATAGTTTTGATTAAGTAGATGAAGATTTTTGAGCTGATTATGTTATCTGAGAGTTTAAATGGTCATTTTTTAAGCAGTTCGTAGCCAAATTTATTTAAAGTCCATTTAAAGAGAGAGAGAGAGAGAGAGAGAGAGAGAGAGAGAGAAAGAGAAAGAAAGAGAGAGAAAGAAAGAGAGAGAAAGAAAGAGAGAAAGAGAGAAAAAGAGCCGAGGACAAGCGCTTACAGATAGATAAGTTATGTTTTGGTTCTCCGAGACAAAGTCCAAATGCGATTCTATTCTGGAATCTTTTTCTTTAATTTGTTTGTGGTTTTTATGGTCCCCGAAGTCATAAGAAAGAGCTCCTTTTCCAAGTAACATTTTATTCCTCTCTCTTCTTCCTCATTTTTGTGTGTCCTGGGAGAACATGAAGTTGATGGAGAATCTTTCTGTCTTTATGGGATTCTGTTTAAGAGGCTTCACCCTTCGCAGCGTTTCATTTCGGGGTCTCTATTCCTGAGTCATCTTCGCTTTCTTCCTGTGTTATTACTTCCTCATGTCAGTGCCCTCACCGTATCCTTCTCAAAATGATAGAATGAGAGGGCTCGTACTCAGTTATATATAAGGCGATGCCTTTTGTTCAACATTATAAACACTTCTAAAAAGATTCGCTGCTGGAAATTGTGGATGCGATTCCTTCTTCCTTCTTCAACACATAATATTGTCTTCTGCAGATACAGAAGAATAAATATAGAACGTATTACAATAAGACACCTACGGTTTGCTCATGGGCTCCGAATCCTTCTCTGGGTGTGTTGTTCGTGCCTCAGAGGCGAACGTTTTATTTAATGAACATTTCCTGTGGCTTCCTTTACACACACTGTTTACCCCAGAGAGTCATCACCATTTTCTTGAATCACATTCTGAAACGGGTGTCATGTGTCGCCACGCCCTCCCCATGTCACCGTGCGGTCATGTGTCCGCTTCCGCTGATGGCCTGCCTGCTTGTTTGCCCCACTTTGTCCGGGAGGGGCTCGCCCACGCCTCCGATCACCACCCCGGACCTAGAAAGGAGTTTGGGGACCAGACACCCTTCGTTGCCATTTTTTTAAAACTTTTTTTATTGTGGCAAAATGCAATCATATAAAATTCACCGTCGTGACCCTTTTCAAGTGCGTAGGTCGGTGGCTTTAATTTAAGCACATCCCCACCTTCCCGCAAACACTGTCCACCTGCAGGACGTTGTCAGATCCCAAACCGGAACCTGAACCTGTGAAACAGCTACTTCCCATCCCGCCTCCCCACCCAGCCCACTCTCCTTCCTCCCGTCTCCGTGCGTTTGACCTTCGGCGCCCTTTGAAAGCCCCTCGGCGTGGGCAGCGGTGGGCGTCAGCTGCGGGAGGGTTTCCCTCTGTCCTCCTTTCTGTCATGTAAGAGGATCCGTCTCCAGGATATTTTCTGAGCGCTCAGGTGTGGGAGGCCACACGAAAAGGCATCCCGGAGGGCAAGGTGGTCATTCCTGAGCTGGATCCTTAGGAGAAGGGAGGAGGTACTCGGCATCTGAGGGAGAAGAGGCCATGTGTGTCTCCATCTCAGAGCTGATGATGGGATCGAGGGCCCCGTCTGGGGCTTCTCGGAGTGGTCAGCGGTGGCTCCTTCTCACCTGTGCTCTGTGAAGGGACAGTGGTGAGGGAGTGGCTGGTGGGGACGGGGTCGCGGCCAGCCGTCTCTGTCACGTTAGGAAGCCTAGATCTGTGTGTCAGCTCCTCAGGGCCGCTGGCTGGTTTTTAAACAGGGGAACAAGGAGGTAATTTTCACTGAAGGAAGATGCTAGCGGTTACAGTATGCCAGCTGAGCAGAGGGTGGCGAGAGACTGCTGGTGCCTTCCGGAGGATTTTGGAACAAGTATAGGAACCAGGAGACTGAGCTTAGCAAACGCCAAGTGAAGAGAAAAAGGCCAGAGCCTGTCTCATCGGACGGTGACACTTTCTCAGCAGGAAAAAAGTGAAAGGGACCCAGCCCTTTCTTATCGTAGCTACATTTTATGGCCAAATCACAGCGTTCGAATGAACACGTTACTTGAGAGCTTTGTGTGTGGTTTACCCTTAAGGCAAATACATGAGGAGAAAGAATCACCATTTATTGATATTGTGTTAAAAGCTACTACTATATCTTTTGAGGGCCCTATAGGGGTGGTAGTTAAATGGATTCATAACATAAGGGTCTGTCCATTCTAGTCAATTTAATAAATGAGTTGGCTATTACAGCGTCAGAAGGGAAAAATTATTACAGTCCTTCATCAGCGACATTGAATTCTGGTTCCTTTTTTAATTCTATTTGGCCATATTTACGGCTCAGGGAAAGAACAGACCCATAGAGTGTATTCTGTTAAATGCACTACCTCTCTGTCAATGCAGCTTAAGCCCGCGGGTCATTATTTTCACGTGTGTATACAGAAAATCATCCCTTTCTGTGTTTCCCCGAGAAATTTCAACCACACCAAACATGTAATGATTTCAGCAGCTATTGCTGAAATTTGGGGGGACGTCATGTCTTACAGCCCACAACAGTTTGTCTGTCTGTCTGTCTGTCTGTCTCTCTCTCTCTCTCTCTCTCTCACACACACACACACACACACACACACGCTCATCCATCACTTCTGTGCTTTTTAATCCCTCCTGTGTTGCTAGATTTGTTTCTATTTCTTCTCTTTGCCCCTCCTACCCTCTGGCTGTATCCCTTACCCCCCCCCCCCCCCCCCCGATCCCCCAAAGCCATTTTCAAG
>PVKZ01009441.1:0-11125 GCA_004027375.1 Macroglossus sobrinus
GTGACATGATGGGAGGCGAGCACTCAGACGCTCCCGTAGCTTGGGGTCCTTTTATCTTCTGAATCCATGGATTCCGAAAATATTCTGTTCTCAAGTTCCTCGAATTTTGACATTAAAAATTTGTGAGATTCAAAACAGCCAGTGGCCGCTGATCCGAAATAAACCAACATTGCCAGAATTTCTGAGCGAGCAGCGGAGACGAAAGCCTGGCCTGACCGCCTCTCTCTGGGGTGGTGGGGGGCTGAGCACCCCAACCCGGCCGCTGCCCCTGGGAACCATGGATGAACATGACAAGTCCTGTTTTCCTATGGCTCCTTTCTGTACCCCAGTGCCCCGAGCTTGGCACTGCACACTGCAATCAGCCGACGTCTGATGAACCGAGCAGACTCTGTCTCAGACGCTACAACACCCTAAGGTGGGCTGCCAGCCCTAACGGGAACCAGGCATGGAGCACGCATCACAAAAATCATTTCAAAAGTTTTCAAAATGCCTTCAGCAAAACCCAAGGAGGATGGACATCCTGCCACGCCCGTGACAACACTGGACATGCGCGTGAGGACACCCTTAGGGGGTATAAGGGCTTGTGTTTCGCACGATCACAAGCAAAGGATGAGCTCGTCATTGGGGGAGAATCAATCCACCTTTGGCAAAGGGTGTTGGACGTGCTGCCAGCGAGGGTGGGAGAGACCAAGCCCAGCAACCCTCGCCAGGACCAACATCCTGGACGAGAACTTAGCCACAGAAGCAGTACCCTAGCCAGGCAGGGGGAGAGCCCCGGGACGGGCGGGGAGAGGCAGGTGGCCACGTGCAGGGGACCCCCTGTGTCCACGCTGCCCAAGGGAGGAAGAAGCTCCTGCAGGCCAGGCCAGCAGGCTGTCCCCGGCCTGGGCTAACCACTGTGTCCATCCCGTGTGTCTGTCCATCACTCTGCCTACCCATAGGATACACCCTCACTGCTAACTGGGTGTCCCTGGTACCTCAGTTCTGGAAGGTGAGGTCCAAGACCACAGGCTCTGAGGGGACACTGAAGCCAAGTTTCAGCTCCTGGATGGCGGAGGCTCAGGGCTAATTAGGGCCAACCGCCTCCTCCTTCCAGCCCACGGAGATTTAGCATCCTGTGCCCTGAACTCAAGCTTCCCCCGGAAACCACGGAGGTCCTGGACCAGCGCTGGCGGGATCTGGCTGTCACCGCGGGTGGAGGCCCGCCGTGAGCACACTCATGCTCTGGGGAACCGGCCCCGTTCCCTGCCCGGGGGTCCCACGGCCCCCGCACCCCGCCAACGCGTTTACCTGCACGTCCCTGGCGTCCACGGCCTTGGCGCTCAGAACCACCGCCGGGGCGGCCGGGCCAACCAGGTGCTTCAGAATGTCCCTGAGCGCTTCCGACACTGCGCGCACCTGCCCCGCGCGGTCCTGCGGAAGAGACGTCACCGTCACTGCGCGACGGCGCATGCGCGCCCAGGGCCCGCGCCTGCCCCCGGTCCCGGTCCCCGGTCCCCGGACAGCACCGCAGGGCGGCGGCCCCGGCTGTGCCACCGGCCACCACGCCAGGCCTCCGGGTCCCGTGTCACCTCTGGCGTCAGTGCCCCACTGCGGGGGCCAGGCCACCCCCGCCCCGCGGAGGGGGACAGCCAGGTCCACGGGCTGGGCTGGCCAGGCCTCGTTCCAGTAAACAGGCCACATCTGCCACTTACGGAAAATCGACTCTCGGCCAAGAGCTGTAAACGAATGATAATCTTAATAGCGAACGTTTGCATCGCTTTTTGGACGTGTCAAGCTTGATTCTATGCGTTTATACGTGTTAGCTAATTGAATCCCCACTTTACAGACGAGGAAACTGAGGCAGAGACAGGAAATCACGTGTGTAGGACACACAGCTCCGAACAGGCGGAGCAGGGAGCCCAGCCCGGGTGGCTAGGGTTCCAGGGTCTGCACTTAGGACCTCTCTGCCACCACCTTTCTCTTCAAGGTGCCCTCGATATACTTATTTTTTTTAAAATTGAGATGAAATTCATATAACACACAATTAACCCTCTTAAAGTATGCATTTCGGTGGCGTTCAGGATATTCAAACTGTTGTACCCCTGTTGTACTTCTAATTCCAAAATATCCTCATCGGCCCCCCAAAAGTAACCCCATGTCCATGAGCAGTCACCCCCCTGCACGCGCACGCACACACACACACACACACACACACACACACTCACAATCCCTCCTCACTTCACAGAGGAGGAAAGCAAGGGGCGAAAGATGAGTTTTGGGGTGCTGATATCAGAGTCCATCGCGATACGTAATATGCACCCCCTGTGTAACTCCATGGCCAGGCCACAAACTAGTTTTGATGTGCACAAGTTAAAAGAATTATATTTCAAACTCATCAGTCTTTAAAAAAAAAATGTGACTGTATCTAGATCAAAGCATGAAAGGTGAAAACATTTACAGACACATTAACTATTGAATTCACATATTTCCGCAGTGGTGGCATCTCGGCAGCTGAATGGAGTCTGAGCGAGGGTAAAATCGCAAGGAAATAGCACGGAAGCCACCGCCAAGGAAGGCCTTGCAGCTCT
Organism: Macroglossus sobrinus; assembly: GCA_004027375.1. Classification (NCBI taxonomy): domain Eukaryota; kingdom Metazoa; phylum Chordata; class Mammalia; order Chiroptera; family Pteropodidae; genus Macroglossus; species Macroglossus sobrinus. The sequence goes on from PVKZ01009441.1 coordinate 2,571, forward strand.
AGGTTGTGGGCATCGACCTGCACCGTCTTCCCAGCAGCTGGAAGGGGTGCCACCAGCACAGCCCGCACGCCCCCTGCCCGCTCCTAGATGCGCTTCCGCAAGCAGCTAAGTAAGGCCAGGCCAGGGAGGGAACAGAGGCCGCGCCCTCGTGAGCCAGCTGCACGCAGCCCCAGCTGCAGGTGAAGCTCCTCGGGGCAGGCGAGCGGATGGGTCAGCAGGTATGCCAGGACGTCAGGAAAACCTGGGCGGCTCGCCACGGCTCAGCCTCAGCTTCGTGAGCGCTTAAAAAACTTCCCGGCCCAGCTAGGCCCACGGGGCAGGGGGCCAGGTGGCTGCAGGTGCGGGCCCAGGTGCGGGCCCAGGTGCGGGCCCAGATGCGAGCCCAGGTGCGGGCCCAGGTGTGCGCCCAGCATCGAGTCCATCGCGACCCACACGCATTCGCACACACCCCCGGGGCGCAATCGGAGCGTGAGGACCGACCTCTCCCGGGGCTTGGGGCTGGACCGTGACGGCCACTCCTGGCTCGCCGAGGAACGACCAGCCGATCCGGATGTCCTCCGTCTCCTCCTTCACGTGCAGCTCCAGCTTCCAAAAGGAAAAACGCAGATTACAGGAGGGCCGCTCGCTCCGGCCGTCGCACACGCGTGTGTCTGTGTGTGCGCGCACACGCATGCATTTGTGTGCTCAGTGACTTCCTCAGACGACTGACTTTCTTAGCCTCCCTTGCCATCCTGGGTGCTTTCCAAATGGGAGGGTCCCAAACCGCCTTTGACCTCTGACCTCCGCCTTCACCGTAGGTATCTCCTCCCCCAGGCCCCCCTTCCCCTGCCGCCGCCCCCCACTCAGAGAGGAACCTCAGGGCTGGCAGCTGAAGTCCAGATGTCACAAAAACTACAGTCCCCTGTGAGTGACTAGTTCTCTGCACTCTGCGCGTCCCTTCTGGGAGTGTCACCAGGCGTAAAGGAGGAGCCACATAGGGCAGCCGGGATGCCTGACCCACGCCCACGCTCCCCCGTTCCCCGCGGGCTGTGCAGAGAGTGCAGTGCACTCGTCTCTCACAGTGCTCCCCCAAAGATGCCCACGCCTCAGTCCTGAGAACCTGGGACCACGGGGCCCGACACAGCACAGGGGGCTTTGCAGGTGTGATGAGCATGAGGGATGGGGGATAATTCTGGGTTGTCCTGGTGAGCCCAGTGGAATCATCTGAGCCCATAAACAGAGAGGAGGGAAGCAGAAGACGATGCCAGACACGTGATCTGAAGACGGAGCGTTCCAGGGGCTCAGGGTGGGGCCCTCTCCGGAAGCTGGGACCACCGCCGCGGACGGCCAGCGGGGAACCGGCCCTCCGTCCGGCCACCGTAAGGAGCCGGGCTCTGCCGATGCTGAGCAAGAAAACATTCTCCCCCCAGAGTTTCCAGAAGGGAAGGCAGCTGCCAACACCCGGCCTTCGGCTCGTGCTGGACCCCGGACCTCCAGAATGCAGCGTGACACACCTGCGCTGTCTCGGACTAAGTTCGTGACCGTCTGTGTCAGCAGCCGCGGCAAGCTCATCCGCCAGCCTCCACTTCTCAGCCAGAGACGGACGTCTTAGCTCTTCACGCCTCCCTCCTCCCCGTCACCCAACAATGGGGAGGGAAAGGATGGCTTCCAGCTGGGTTTCTGAACGCTCAGGACGCTCACCTCACGCTCGCAAGAGGTGACAGAAACGACACCCTCCCTCATCACTCTAGGACAAGCAGACCTGAACTTCATTGCCACAGGTCCCCGAGGCAAGCCCGGCTGCTGGCCCCTCTATGCACCTTTTGTCTGGAGGGCGAGCGAGGAGGGAATGCCTCCTGCCTGCGAGGAGAGACCCCCACAGGCCGCTTTTAAACCCCGCCAGAGATCAGAGATGCAATTGTGTTCCTTGTGTCCTGGCCACCAAAATGACACACAAAACCCAGCTCAGGAACTACACGTCCTGCGCTGATGTCCGGGGTCCTTGCTGAACTCGCTCGGCCTTGAAACGAGCATTGATGTCCTAGACGTCAAGGTCATTTTCTAGCCACACTGTCCAAATAATCAGGGGGAACAGGAGGCATTAAATGTGACTGGCCCAAGAGACACTTAACCACATCAGCTCAGAAAGGGGGTGTTACTGGGGTGAGGCTGAGGGGGTGCGGCTAGTTTCAGGGAAAAAAAGAAAGCCATGTAGGTGACCAAAAGATCTTGTTTGTACTGCTTATTTAAAAGCGTTGTCTCTGTATGAAAAGTATTTGGAATGTCATCTTTCCTCGTGGCTGGGAATCCTGTGGCTCGTCCCCAAATCAGCCGCCAAGCACAAGGGCGGAGGCAGGAACACCGGGGTGGGACAGGCGGTGACCCCGAATCAGACTCGGAAATGAGCAGTTTTTACGCACCTGCTAAGCAGGCGCCTCGGTCAGAACGGGTAACGTGAGAGACACAGTTCCCTGACAGTTCCTCCAGAAGGTTCTCTAGTCAGTCTGTTATAATCGCTACGTGTCTCTCACGTTGTTACGTATAATTATAAACAGTAACATATAATTACGTATATGTTATAAAGTGGTATATTACATACGAGTCTATTTAAATTATTATAATAATAAGCCTATTATCTAAAAAATGATGGTAACAGTCACCTTTTGACTTCTAAAACTACTGAGGGGTCTTTGAAAGTTGAGTCTTTCAAAAACCAAAGCCCGGGGAGCTGCAGCCCCGCTCCCCAGCTGTCCTTCCAGGCCGCGGGGGGCTCCGGAGGCCCAGACCCGAAACGGGCCCTCTGGTCCTCTCCCTGCTCCTGGTCCTACCAGCCGATGACACCCCGACCCATTCACGTGCCTGTAGAACACCGCACCCCCGTTCCTGGCAGACAGGCGACCTCTAAGTACATCATACATACATGTGTGCGTGCATGCACGTGCACGTGTGCATGTGTGTGCACACATGTGCATGTGTGTGCACACATGTGCATATGCGTGTGCGCGCACGTGCATGTGCGTACATGTGTGTGAGCGCGCATGTGTAAGTGACATACATACACGTCGCATACACTTTTTTATCTCCCAGGTACACTATGGACAGTTACAGTTGGAAAATTACAAAACAAACAGTAAATCAAGACGGGGTACCCGCAGCCCCGTGCTCAGGCCCCCCCCCACGGTCACGGGCGCCACCGTGCCCCCCAGCTTTACCTGTAAGTGGCACGGGGAGAGGCTCACGCCATACTGCGGGCGCCCCGAGTCTGCGGGCGACGCGGGCGCCGTGCTGACCAGGAACCGGACGGCCTCGCCCTCCACGTGACAGGACACCAGCTGCGGGAGGGACAAGGCCACACACTTTAGGGGGCGTTCTGAGACAGAGCTGGGGACGGCGCGGGGAGCGGGTTGTCCGTCCCGCATCCCTCTCTACCTCACGGAACGAAATAACCGAGGCTTTGCAAATCAGCCAAAGCAAGGACTGAGCGTTTCCAGCTCGGGGAAGCGATTCAGATTCACGATGTTTCTACTGTGCGTGGTCTGAAGCCTAGAAACCGTATTCCCGGTCCTGGCTTCCTGGCCATGTCTCAGGAGCGACACTCTCGCCCTCGCGCCCACACGTACAGACTTTCTCTTGAAACACTGGTTTGTCCGTTTGTCCACACACACCAGCCGTTTCCACGTCCATACACGTGAAAGCTGTTCGCCACCCTCTCTCCCTAAACACGAGCCTTAAAAAGAAAACGTTACAGCCCTTACAAGTAACAAGTAACAAATAATGAGTAACAAGTAACAAATGTTCCCAGAATACGAAACATTGTTTCTGTTTTAACCCATTGCGGTTTTCAAAGACGTGGAGATGATTCAAAATGAAGTAGGAAATGTGAATTACGAAACATCGAACAGCTCTGAAATGATACAGCCTGAACAGAAACAGCTCGCTGAAGGTCCGATAGGACAGGACGAAAAATTATAGCAGGAATGAACCAGGCCAGACTCCCAGAACGAGTCACAAAACACTGTGCAGGGGGGTGACAGTGACGGCCGTTACCACAGAGAGCACCATCCAGTGACTGCCACAGAACCCCTCTCAGGGAGCCAGCTTCTAGAAAGACGGGCGAGCCAGCCCAGGACGGGTGACTTCCAGCTGGGCCGCCAGGTGTGCACAGCCTGGCGGAGGGAACTAGCAGGTGGCCAGCGTCTGCGAGTTAAGACAGGACAGGACGGACCCCCCACCTCCCCAAGGGAGCTGCCGACTGGAGGGGGTCGCTTGCGAAGGAAGAGAGAATTCTTTAAGTCTCTGGTGGGTTTGTGAGAATCTCAAATGTCAAGCAGAAAGATGATCAAAATAGTTCCCTTGTCGGGGCCTGCTGGGCAGGAAGTGAGGCTAGCACGGCCGTCTCCCCACTAACTCCTCCCTCCCACTCAGGGCCCACCCGCCCCCTCCCCCAGAAACCGACCTGCACGCCGGGCCCCCCAGCGCGGGGTCAGTCTCCCGTGGTCACCCTCAAAGACCTCGAAGGCGCAGGTGTAGGAAAAGAAAGCCGCCCGCCTCGTGTCCTCGCCCGTCCTCGTGAGTGGCCCTGGGAGGGCCGGCTCACGGGGACCCGTCACCCCACGCCCTCATCGTGTTGTTGCCTCTCGGGGTTCACCGAGGTCGCGGCAAAAATGTTGGCATAGGAACTGTCGTCCGTTCACTTTAAAAATAAATGCTGTCTAAACAAACAACCCTTTCCAGAGGAAAAGCATTTTGGTGCCAGAGGAGTGACACGCACAAAGCACAGGACACCGAGGAGAGCCACACTGTCTCAGCAGAACGCACACAAAAAGTGTGACTTCTGCTATTTCGTCGGCATTTCCTATCCTGAGCTCATTCGAACTTTGCCAAGAAAACCGACAGCTTCCTTCGCGCGCCGACTCCAGAGCTGGCTTCCTTCCCTCTGATCCTTGCTTCTAGAAGCTTCCCCACGACTCCTGTCTTTGCCACAGAGATGGCTCAGGTGCTTGATTAAAGCCAAATAAATAAACAAACAGAAAACCAAACAGACGGACTTTAAAAGGCTTTAAAAGTTCGGGAATGTCAGACTCTGAAGGTTTGTCACAGAGACCCCTGGGGGGGGGGCCATCTCAGCCCGATGGCTGCCCAGCCCTCTACGTGAGACCCGTCACACAGACCGAACGCTAATTAAATCAACCGTCTGATCCTGCCTGGACATTTCAATCTGGCAAACGAAACGCTGCCAGCGTCCCCAAGAGTCCAGTGGGAGGGAGAGCGACAAAGCCACGCCTTTTCCCGGCTAGCCTCCGCCCCTGCCACCTGAGAAGAATAATGCCCCATTTGTCAAATGGAAGAGAACGGATCGGAAAGGAGGGAGGCTTTACCAGTAAGTAATCTCCTTTTGGTGCATTAAGGGGTTATCCGCAGTGGGGATTAAATTCTCTCAGACCCAGGTGAACAGTGGCCAGCCCTCGCCGTCCCAAGGGCCACCCCTTGGAACAGCAGAGGCAGGGTCACCTGGTGCGAGCGTACACAGACCCCTCCTAAGTGGCCAGAGTGTCCACTTAGGGCTGCCGTCTCTCTAAATGCTGACGAACAGGCCGAGGCCGGGGCCCGAGTCTCCACAAGCCACACGCGCCGTGTTCCCGGGGACACGGTCCTTCTGAAGATGCCGCCCGCTCGTCACGGTGTCTGGACGACCAGCCTGCGTCGTCCCTGACGCCCGGGCTTCCCTCTGGAGCAGTGGGAAGAGATGCCGGGTATTTAAAGTCACATAAAAACTATGTCTGGCATCAGGGGGGTACCAAGGACGGGCGTGAACCCCAGAACCGGACCCCACGGCGCTAACAGACAGCTCAGGGGTGAGCCCCGCTGAAACCCGGGCCACGAACCCGCCTGCGTTCCTCTCGAGATATTTTTTCCGAAGCAGAGAACTGCTCGATGGCATAAGTCGTTTCAAAATCGAGCAACAGGGAGTGGAACCGTGTACCCCAGATACATCCCGTCTCGGCACATAAGGGCGCGTCTGGTGGACGGCGGGCTGAATGGCGAGGGCCCCAAAGCGGGGGTTTCGTGGCCTCGAGGAGCGTGTGGACGTGAGAACGTCCAAACCCACGGAGAGTTTTTATAAAAACTTATTGGATCCAAACCAGGGATACACCGGGAAGCAAGACCTCGGCAGACTGAGTGAGGAAAGGGCTTCCTGGAATGGCAGTTTGGAGCTTCTCTCTGCATTTGGAATTAAGGGGGCAGTGTGAGGGGGCGCGGTGGGGACCCGATTACAGGCTAGTTACCAGGACCCTGTGCTCTCTGAAGAGAGGGACAGCCAAGGGACGGGCTGGCTTCCGGCGAAGACAAAGCTTCCACTGAAGAAGTTATGGGCTTGGGGCGTGACTGGCCACCAGGACCGGCCCGGTTAGGTCACCCCGTGAGGTCACTGTCCATAGCACCCTCTTCTGTCCACAAGCGCCTAGGCTGGCAGGTGATGGGTCAGCACATCGTCCAGCCGTGGACATGGGTGCATCGCTTTGTGACTGCACCCACAGAATGGGGGTCACCCACAGAACGGGGATGCGGGGGGCGCCCGCCTTCGATATCCTCACATCCAACTGCACCCCTCCCACTCTCCTGTCCAATCCAGCTCCCCGTCCAGCGGCCTCTGCCCGCTTCTCCCTCAGGAACCCTCCGGAGAATGGGGCCTCACTCGATTACCAGCGTCGCCGGACGGACGAGGAGCTCAGCCCGGGCGAGCGCATCGGAGAAGGCTGACGTCACCGCATAGTTTTCACTTGACTCGTCTCTGTAGCGTCCCCAGGAATGACCTCCAAAGCCAAGGCGGAGGGAGGACCCTTCGCTCACGGTCCGGGCGCCCAGCGGACGCCGGAGCCGGCCCCCTCGCCTCCAGCGCGGCCTGGATCTACCCCAGAGGATGGTCTCCGCGCTGGGCCAGTTTTAAAAGTAAAGCCCGACAGAGCCAAGCGCTGTCAGAGCATCCATGAGGTCACCTTACTTAACCTCTCGCTCACAGCACACGGCTGACGACGGAGTGTTAGACGGAACCATCCCCGGGGACCGAGGCGGGACGTGCTGGAAGCCACGTGGCAGCCGAGCCCCAGGCATGCTGGGGGGTTACGCTCACTCACTGTGCTTGAGGGGTGCACTGCCCCCACCGCCCCCCGGGGGCCGTCTCCCTCCGTCTCCTGCTGGGAGTCTCGAAAACGGACACCGAGGCGGCCTCGGGGACACTGCGGTCTGGGACAGACACGAGGTGGGTCCACACGCACATTCTCTGGCTTCGGGATCTGTGAAGGGCACATTCTAGTTCATCAACTCTTACGCGTAAAGAACCCACGCAAAGCATTCCCTTTGAGATGACGGGTGGGTGGGAACTGGCTCTCTCCCGGGCTGGCTGTCACTGCTTCCCACCTGGGGCCAGGTCGACCTGCCACGCCAACCCCGGAGGCCCACGCTCCGTAAACACCACACAGACAGAAACACAGCTGGCCCGCGGGCCGCTTCCCCCATCTGCTCCGGGGAGAGGCAGGCTGCGCGACTCGGCCCTCAGCTCTGGACGCGGTAACCCGACCACACAGGTGGCCGTCCCGGCAGACGGGGCCCCTTCGGGGGCCGCCTCCACCTGCGTCCCAGCGGGAGGGGTGTCCCCCAGGAGGAGGCAGTGCCTGCCCTGGGAAAGATTTGCTTCAAAACAATTGCACAACCCGTGGGCACGTCGGCGTAAATACCAGGCTCATGCGCTACCTGGAATTCCAAGCCATGCAGAGCCAAAAAAAACAGGTCCACCGAGCATCCTACTTGCGACTGGAAAGACACACACGGCCCGCCTTGAGCCAGGCTTCCCCTGCAAACCAGGGGGGCCCCCCGCAGCTAGGAGAGGGCATAGGACACCCCAGACGCTCGCAGAGTGTGTGTCAGTGTGTAAGCGAGTCACAGACAGCCTGCGACAGGGAAATACCATGTGTGTGCGCAATGCACCCCAATGCCAGCCGTGGGGTTCGCCCAACACACAGCGCAGGACCATTCCGGGGAACTCCTCGCGCCTGCCCAACCCCGCGTGCCGGAAAGCCCAGCTCTGGCTTCGCAGGAGCAAAGGCTGCCGGGTGCCTTTCAGTCCTCTCCTTTCTTAAAGGAAATAATAACAACAACAATAATAATAATAACAGAAAAGACAGTAACAGCCCTGTTTGCACTCATTTCTGGGGGCCGACTGGGGTTCAGATCCAGCCTCTGCTCCTTAGGAGTGCTCGGCCGCCTCGGCCAAGAGACTCGGCCTCTCTCTGCCTCAGTTTCCTCCTCTGCACAGTGGGCAAGAGTCTCGTCGGGGCAGCGGGGTGTTTGAGCACAACGGGAATGGACACGTAGCCCAGGGGGGTCACCCGGACAGCGGCAGGGGAGATGACAGGGCGGGCGCCCAGAGGGGGGCTGCTCGGCGGGCGCCCTCACGACCTGCCAGGGAGGGATCAGGGCTTCACAGACAGAACCTTCGAGAAGGAAGCTCCTCCCCAAATGAGCCCGGATCCAATCGGTGTCTCCCGGGCTCCCCGGCGGCCCCCACGCCCAGCAGG
>PVKZ01009442.1:0-11102 GCA_004027375.1 Macroglossus sobrinus
TATATATGTACAATAGCTTCTTTATCCAATCATCTATCATAGGACACTTTGGTTTCTTCCATGTCCTGGCCACCATGAACAATGCTGCTATAAACATGGGTGTGCAAATATATTTTCAGATATGAGTTTTCAAGTCTTTGGGGTAAATACCCAGTAGCAGGATTGCTGGATCATACAGTAGATCAATTCTTAGTTTTTTGAGGAACATTCATACTGTTTTACATAGAGGCTGTACCAATTTGTAGTCCCACCAGCAGTGTATGAGGTTCCTTTTATTCTGCATCCTCTCCAATATTCATTATTACTTGTCCTATTAATAACAGCTATTCTAAAATCTGTGAGATGATATCTGACTGTGGTTTAGATTTGCATTTTCCTAATAGCTAGTGATGATGAGCATTTTTTCATATATTTGTTGGCCACTTGTATGTCTTCTTGGGAGAAGTGTCTGTTCGGGTCCTCTGCCCATTTTTTAATTGGAACATTTGTTTTGTTGTTATTGAGTGATATGAGTTTTTGTATATTTTGGATATCAGAATCTTATCAAAGGTGTTACTTGAAAACACATTTTCACATTCAGATGGTTGTCTTTTTACCTTGGCGATGGTTTCCTTTGCACTACAGAAGCTTTTTAGTTTGATGTAGTCCCATTTATTCATTTTTGCTTTTACTACACTTGCCTTTGAGGTCAAATTCATAAAATCTTCTTTAAGTTCAAGATCCATTAATTAAGGTCCTATGTTTTTTTCTATGCACATTATTGTTTCAATTCTTACATTCAGGTCCATAATCCATTTTGAGTAAAATTTGGTGTGTGGATACAGACAACAGTTTAGGTTCATTCTTTTGAAGGTGGCTTTCTAGTTATCCCAGCACCATTTATTGAAGAGGCTATCTTCTTTCCACTGTATGTTTCTGACTTTTTTGTTGAAATGTATTTGCTCATATAATCATGAATTTATTTCTGGACTCTCGATTTTGTTCTACTGGTTTGTGTATCTGTGTTTCTGAAATGACCATGCCGATTTTACTTCTGTTGCTTTGTAGTATAATTTGAAGTTGGGCAGAGTGATGCCTCTTGCTTCATTCATTTTTCTTAGGATAGCTATGTCAGTTCATGATCTTTTCCACTTCTATAAAAATCAGATGATTTTTTGTTCTATTTCTTTAAAACGTCGATATTTTGATGGCAATAGCATTAAATCTGCCTAATGCTTTAGACAATAAGGTCCTTTTAACTATGTTGATTCTTTCAACCCAAGAACACGAAATATCTTTCTTTTTTTGTATCTTATTCTATTTATTTTAATAGAATCTTATAGTTTTCATTATATAGGTCCTTCACAGATTTTGCTAGATTTATTCTTAGGTATTTTATTCTTTTATTGCAATTATAAAAGGAATTATTTTTCCACTTCTTTTTCTGACAATTCATTATTAGAGTACAAGAATGCTATGTATTCTGGAACATAGAGTTGTATCCATAAACTTTACTGTATTTGCTTATTGTTTCTAGTATTGTTCTTGTGGAGTCTTTAGAGAATCATGCCATGTTATGATTCTCTATAAAGAATCATGTCATTCACAAATAATGACTATTTCATTTCCTATTTAGATGCATTTTGTATATTTCTCTTGCCTGATTGCACTCGCTAGTACCTTCAATGTAATATTGAATAACAGTGACAGTACTAGACAGATTTGTCTTGTTCTTGATCTTAGAGGGGAGACTTTTAGTTTTTCACCATTAAGTATAATGTTGGCTGAGGGTTTGTCATATACAGATTTATTATTGTTAATGTATTTTCTTTCTTTATCAATTTTGTTAAGTGTCCTGTTCATAGATGGATGCTGTATCTTATTGAAGACGTTTTCTGCATCTATTGATATGCTCATACGATTTTTTAAAATTTGTTTATGTAGTGTATCACATGAATTGATTCACATACATTGAACCATCCCTGTGCCCCTGGGATGAAGCCCACTTAATGGTGGTGTATAATCTTTTTAATATGTTGCTGTATTCAATTTGCTAGTAAGTTATTTAGGATTTTTGCATCTGTGTTCATGAGAGATATTGTTCTGAAGTTTCCTTATTTGTGTTATCTTTACCAGATTTTGGTAACAGGGTAATACTGGCCTCATAAAATGAGTTGGGAATAATTGTCTCTTCGATTTTTTGGAAGATTTGAGGAGAACAGGTATGAAATATTTGAATGTTTGGTAGAATTCACTGGCATAGCCATCTGTTCCTAGACTTTTACATTTTGGTAGGTTTTTGATGATTGCTTCAATTTCCATACTGCTGATTGGTCCATTTAGATTTTCTAGTTCTTCTTGATTCAATCTAGGAAGGTTGTATTTTTCTAAGTACTTGTCCATTTCTTCTAAGTTATTAAATTTAGTGTTCTACACTTTTCATAGCATTCCTGTATGATCCTTTGTATTTCTGTGGTGTCTGTCATAATTTCCCCTCTTTCATCCCTGATTGGTTTTTCGTATGTGTGTCCTTTCTTTTTTTTCTTTAGTGAGTCTAGCAAGAGGTTTGTCGGTTTTATTAACTTTCTCAAACAACCAGCTCTTTTTTGCATTTATTTTTTTTCTATTGTTTTTTCATTTGTTTTCATTTTCATTTATTTCTTCTATAATTTTGATTATTTTTTCTTTTGCTCACTTTAGGCTTCATTTGTTTTTTCTTTTCTATTTCTTTTTTAATATGAAGTGTTAGGTTGTTGATTTGGGTTCATTCTTGTTTTTAGTGATAGGCCTGTAATGATATGAACATCCCTCTTATGACCACTTTTGCTGTATTCCAAAAGTTTTGATATATTTTACTATCATTATCATTCATTTCTATGTATCTCTTCATCTTTTTAAAAAATTTATTCTCTTATGCAGTACTTTCTCAGTAGCATGTTGTTTAATCTCCATCAATTTTTGTTGTTTCACACTTCTTTTTTACAGTGGATATCTAGTTTTAGATAATTATTCAGATAATTCTAGATCAGAGAATACGATTGGTATGATTTCAACCCTCTTATATTTGTTGAGACTATTTCTGCATCCCAGTAGTGGTTAAATCTTGAGAATGTTCCATGTGCACTAGAGAAAAATGTATAAGCAGCTGTTTTGAAATGGAAGGCTCTGTAAATGTCAATTATGTCCATTTGGTCTAGTGTGTCATTTAAGGATGTTGTTTTCTTGCTAATTTTCTGTTTGGATGATCTGTCCATATCTGAAAGTTGAGTGTTCAGGTATCCTATTATGATAGTGTTTTGGTTTGTTTCTCCCTTTAGTTCTGTTAGTAATTGTTTTACATATTTCTGGGATCCCTAATTGGGAGCATAGATAGCATAGATATTAATAAGTACTGGATCTTCTTGGTGCATGATTCCCTTTATCATTATGAAGTGTTCACCAGTATCTTTCTTTATCTTTTTTTTTTTATTTTGAAGTCTATTTCCTCTGATATTATTACCACTACTCCTGCTTTTCTCTTCATTCCATTTGCTTGAAGCATGATTTTCCATCCTTTCACTTTGATTGTATATTTGTTTTTGGAGCTGAGATATGTCTTCTAGAGGCAGCATATGGTTGAGTTTAGTTTTTTGACCCATTCTGTAACTCTGTGCCTTTTTATTGTTGAGTTCAGTCCATTTATATTTAGGGTGATTATGGAAATATGAAGTCTTCTTATAGCCACTTTACCTTTTGCTTTCTGGTACGTTGATGTTTCCATTGCTTTTTTGTTCTTGTGTTTCTGTTTTCTTTATTAGTTGGCTTTTGTGGTTTTTCTTGTTTTATGTTATGTACTTCAGTACTGAATCTTTCTTGTGTGGTTACATTATGACTATGTAAATGATTTATATATTGTTTCGTCCATTTTCTTCTGTGCATGCCTTATCTCCATTGCCCTTTGTGAATTTGGATCTTTGAATTCTCACTTTTCAGTCATTGTTATCTCAATTTGTCCCTATATATGCTGAATGTTCATTATTATCTTGCTATAGTAATTTTCTTCTTATTATTTAAGCTTATAACATCCTTCTTAGTAAAGTTTGCACTCTTCTGCTTCTATCTGCCTGCTAGTCACCTTACTCCTAGTTATGTATTTTTTTGTCATTTTGTTTTAGGTGACCCTTTCAGTATTTCTTGTACTGCAGGTCTCATAGTAGAGAATTTCCTCTATTTTTTGTATGTTTATAAAGGTTTTATTTCTCTTTCATATCTAAAGAAGAGCTTAGCTGGATACATTATTTTTGGCTGGTAGTTCCTTTCATTTAATAGTTTCAATATTTGATTCCACTCCTTTCTGGTTTGTAAGGTTTGTGCTGAGAAGTCCAAAGATCATCTAATAGGTTTTCTTCATAGGTTATTGTCTTCTTTTACCTGGCTGCCCTGAAAATTCTTTTTTTGTCATAAATTTTTGATAATTTTTAAACAATGTGTCTTTGTGAAGGCCTTTTCAGATTGAGATAATTGGATGTTCTCTTGACTTCTTGAATTCCACGCTTTAAACCATTCCTTAGATTTGGGAAATTCTCAACAACTATTTGTCTGGAAATCATTTCTCATCCCTGCTCCTATTTCCCGCCTTCGATAATGCCCATTATTTTTATGTTTTCTTTCCTGACTGTATCAGCTAGTTCTTATATTTTTCTTTCACTGTTTTCTATTCTTTAATTTCTCTCTTCTTCCTTCTGATTTATTTTTAAATTTCTGTCTTCGATATCACTGGTCCTTTTCTCCATTTAGCCAACTCTATTTCCCAAGCTTGCTATTTAATTTTTCTTCTCTTGCAGTGTGTTCTTTATCTCAAGAAGTTATACTTGGTTCTTTTTAAGGGTTTCAATTTTCTTTGTAAGAAACTCATTCACCTCATCTAGTTGTTTTTTTCAGCTCCTGTAATTGTTGTTATGAATCATTTCTGATTTCATTGAGTTTTTTCAGAAGTACTATCCTGAATTGTCTGTCATTTAAGTAGCATATTTCTATCTCTGTAAGCTTATTTTCTGGAGATTTTTCTCCTGAGATGCCTCGTCACCTTGGTTGTTCATGGTGTTTAGTAAACTATTTTTCCACCTTGGTATTAATGTAAGTGTATTCTGCTTCCCCTTCCACAAAGATTTATTATATACATTTCTTTAATCTGTTGCAAAGAAGGCATTTTTCTTTTAGTTTCCAGTAGATGGCATCTAAACCTCTTTGATCCCTGCTTTTTTTTTTTCTTGTAAATATTCAGTCATGCTAGCTATCCTCAGTTTCAGTCCCTGTCAGTGTTATGGATAGTTCAGTAGCATTAGCTCATATTCCCCTGGGGCTTCATTGTTTTTGGACTTGGAGGATATGGAGCAAGGTGTGTGGGTTAGGAGTGGGCTCTGTGGCTCAGCTTTCATTTTTTTTCAACCACAGCTGCTAATAATCAACTCTTGTTTCTCTACCATCTCCACTTCTCTGCTTTCTGCCTTCCTCCCTGGGTACTGCCACCAGCCGAGTGGAACTCACATCTCTCCCATTGCCCCTTCTCCCTTCCTCCTCATCCTGCAGGGAGCTCTGGCTCAATAGGCAGCTTCTTTCTTTCTCTAAGTCTACCGCCAGATTCCCAGGATTCTCACCTGCAGGAGCTCTTATGCATGGATCCAATGGTCAGACACGCTGTTGTGCAGTTTGGGTATTTTTTTGTTGAGTTTTAGATGTTCAGCTTATGGTTGTTTTAAAGAGAGATATCTGGAAGCATCTTTCACTCCACCATGTTTCTCTCTTTCTTTTCTTATAATGTATATAGTTTTGGTATATAGGTAATTTTGACTACATAGAATGAGTTGAGAAATGTTTCCTTTTTAATCCCCCGCAAAAGCATGTTTAAAATTGGTACTATTTCTTTCTTAAATTTTTACGAGAGTTACTAAAGATTCTATTTTTTTCCCAGGAGTTTTATGTTGTCTAAAAATTAAATAACACACTTCTAAATAAGCCACAAAACAATAAAAAATAAAATTAGAAATCATTTTTAACTGAATGAAAGAAAAATAACATACGTGATTTTGTATTATGTTACTAATGGAACACTTAAAGCTAAATATATAGGACAAAACTATACACACACACACACACATACATGCACACACATATATACACATACAATTTTTTAAAGGAAAAGTCTTAAATCAACCTCAGATTCCACCTTAAGAAACTAGCAAAGAAAAACAAATTTATTGACTAGTATAAAATATTGCATTATGTTCTTTTCTCACATCCCCCAAATGCTATTGCTTTACAATACTTGCTTATTCATTGACTCTTTCACCTCTTTTCTCTAAAACTGTTCACAATAAGTTGAATACATGATGCCCCTTCATTTTCAAATACTTCAGTGGTAATTTCATGCTCCTCTCAAAAAAAAAAAGACATCGTCTTACATAATCACAGTACAATTATGAAAAATCTAGAAATTATCACTCACCTTATTCAGTTGCTATTTCCCTCTTAGTGTTCAGGACCCAGTTGAAGAATCCATATTACATTTAGTTTCATGTGTCTTCAGTGTCATTTAATATAAAACAGATTATTTCAATTTATTTTCTTAATTTTTATAAAGGTAAAAACTGAAGCTTAGAAGAAAGATTAAGTGACTTTCCAAGGTTACAGTTGACAAATGCTAGGGCAGAGTTAAATTATCCTATGATTATTTTTCTAATGTTATTTTCCACTGAAACATATTCCCCTAATGTATTGCATTTGTGTGTGTGTGTGTGTGTGTGTGTGTGTGTGTGTGTATTTCATAGGTTTCTCATCTATATGCCCAGTGGCAACAGCAGTATCTTATCATTACACTTAATGTATTACAGTAAAGATAGAAATCACTCAGTTGTCCACATTTTACTATAGATTAACAAAATGACTTACATTCTTGAAATATGACCAAAATTTAATTAATACTCTTTTCATGTATTAGATGCTACTTTGATTGTAATAAACTTTTAAGGGAAAAGATCCTTGGTAAAATAAATTTATTTGTGTCTCAAAACAATTTGCTAACAAAGAGAACATTATGGCCATGTATCCAATGCTTTGTTACCTAACTTAAACTAAATTATTCCTTATCAAAGAAAAACTGTTTGCTTTAAAGAACTTACCTGAGTTTAAAATTGTCCTTGTAAGTTTGAAGAGATGTAATTTTATTAACATTTTGTGTATTATTTATTCACATAAACTTGAACTTTCTGTTATTTAAATGAAGGTTTATTTCCCCTCAGCTGAGTAAAGGAGTGGGCAAAATATGTTTGAATTTAAGAATTCATTAGCAATTTATTATTTACAAAAAAAATAAAGTTCTTAAAAACTTTATTTTTTCACCCAAATTCATAACCTACTCTAATTTAAACTTTCTTGCAATTCAGTAAGTTCTACAGTGGAGAAATAAGCCTCTTAATAAAATTAAATTTACTATTGTGCATGTTAGCTGAACAAATAGAGATCGGAAAGGCTCTGTTCATTCATATGCCACATTTAAAGAACAAATGCCAATTTAATATAAATGAAAATGAGGACATTAATGTGATCACAAATCTTGATCCATTGTAACCTAATAATGAAAGCCATATTTTTTAAAGCTGAATAAATGGATAGCATTCTACATTTTAGAATCTGAATAATCAGGTTTGTTAAGATTTTTTCCATTTCTAAATTTTACTTTGCATGCTGTAATAATGAGAAACCCTAGTGTTGAAAATCTTGAATGCTGATATGCACAACTAAAGCAGAATGATTAAAATAATTATGTTAAGAATTTACAGAGTTTACAAAACAAAACCCAAAGGCTGGCTGTGTAGAATTCTTTCTATATAATCTTTATATTATATCAATACTATAACTAATGGTTGTACTCAAACATTGGTGCTGCTTCAAAAGACTATCATAATAGCATTATTATAGAAGTTTTGTTAACAAGCAAAAATAAAATATTTTTCATACTTTGGGAGATCAGAATTTCTATAAACTGTAGGGACATGATTTATTTTTATCTCCAAAGGAAGGACTTTACATAATATTCTTATTAACAAAGTTTTAAAATATCTTAAAATTAATTAATCTTTCTAATTTGTAAAATTTAATATATTTATTTTAGAAGAGATTTTCTTACCTTATTATAACCTCTAAAGAACTTAGATTAAAACATTACTTAAAACAAAATATTCCTATGTCAGATCTGAAGATAGCAGGGTAGGAAAACACTGTACTGACCTCTTATCACATCCACATCAAAAGTACATCTAAGCTACAGAACAATCATCATTGAGAGTTGCCTAAAGTCAAACCGTACAAAAATCCTACAGCTAAAGATACAGAAGCAGCCACCTTGAGACTGGTAGGAAGGACAAAGACTAGAAATGGGCTGGTTCCAAACTCACATGTGATGGTTAAAAATCAGGAGGGGTATCTTGTCTGTAGAGATTCCCATGAATAGCAAGAGGTTTCAGCTCCACACTAGGCTCCTGAGACCAGGGTTCCAGTACCAAGAAGAGAAGTCCCCACAATTTCTGGTTATGAAAACCAGCAGAGATAGTCACTGAGTGAGACGAAATATTGCTGGAGTACCCTGCAATTATCTTAAAAGGCCCCCACACGGACTTTCTTGCTGATGAACTCACTGCCTCCGACTCCAGCTCTAGGGCAGCAGTTTGGGGGTCATTATGGACAAATGGGGAGACTGAGTTGTCTGGTTTCAGTGTAAGTGCTGAAGGGTCAGCTTTCTCCCAGAAAGAATAGCTGGTAGAACCTATTATTTCTTTTTTGAGCCTTTCCTCTATGCAGCTCACAGATTCAGGCAGCTGCCATATCTAAGTCTCCATCAACTTGGCTAACACTAGTCACCTCACCCTGAAGTTCACTGAGACTGCATCTCAGATAACTTGCAGGCCTACCAGTGGCTTTTCCATACAAAGGTTCTGTCTCAGCTCATGCTGTAAAATTTCTTAAAATCTCTCAAAGGTTCAGAAAACCCAAATAAAAAGCATTTGGTACCGGCATGCCCAGTAACTCTCACAGAGTATCCCTAAAATCTACATAAGGAGCAGCCAATCTCAATTCATAGCTTGGTCTCTTGAGGCATGTCCAAACCTAGAATGAGTGGTGGCCATATGGCAATTGCTTGGTGGTTCATGCCACATGGACCCGGGAAAAGGTTTAGGCTGCAACTGATCTTTGCCTGGGGTGAGACCCATACTAAAGGCTCTAGAGCTGGATTGCCCAATGGCCCTTCTGACTGAACTGGTGCACCACATGGTGTCACATTCCATAACAACATACCAAAAGGGCAGAATAGGCAGGCAGTAGGACCCTACTAATGCAAATCATGCTCTATATGGTCAGTCTAAGTACAACAGCTTCTATACTGTAGTCATCAGCCAGTCCTCACTACCATTCAGCCTGAAGATCAATCCCTCCCTTTCACATGCAAACAACAATCAAGCCTCAATTACAACATGAAAGCACATACAACCCATACAAGGGACACACCTGGAGCACCTGGATCATGTGAACAGGGAGACTGTGCCACTGGGCTCCATAGGAAGCCTACTATATCTGGCCACTCTACTAAAACTGAGAGACATAGCAGCCCAACCTAATACTCAGAAACAAACAGGAAAACAGCCAAATGGAAAGACAAAAGAAGCATATCCCAAATGAAAGAACAGAAAAAATCTCCGGGAAAAAAATTAAACAAAATTGGGACAACCAATATATCATATTCAGAGTCCAAAGCACTGGTTATAAAGATGCCCAATGAATTTAAGGGAAAAGGAAATGAACTCAGTGAGAACTTTAACAAAGAGATAGGAAACATAAAAATGGAGATAGAAAACAAAACAAAAAAACAGTCAGAAATTAAGACTATAATAACTGAAATAAAGAATACATTAAACTGAATCAACAAAAGATTAGATAAAGTAGAGGTTCAAATCAGTGATTTAGAATATGAAGCAGCAGAAAACACCCAATCAGAACAGCAACAAAGAAAAAAAAACAAATTGGTTGGGAATACTTTAAGGGGCATCTGGGCAACATCAAGGGCACCAATATTTGCGTCCTTGGGCTACCAGAAGGCGAAGAGAGAGAGCAAGGAATTAAAAATATATTTAAAGAAATGAAGATAGAAAACTTTTCTAGGTAGTACGGTGTTCAGAAGTTGCTGAGCAAAACAAAACAAAACAAAACAAAAACAAAAAAACAACAACAACAGCAACAACAAAAATGTAGGTCCAATTATGGAGGTGCCAGGGCATTCACTGAGATAGGTGAATGTTGCAACATGTGACATTTGCATACCTTTGTGTGGCCCGCACCCCTTATTCTCAAGAGCCTTGTGAGAAAAAAACTGGCCTCTGGTATGAGGCTGAGTGCCAGTTGTCATACAATAATATACCAGTTTCAGGTGAAAAACATGGTGGACTGAGACATCCCCAGATCTCTCCCTTTTAGACAACAATAAGATGGACATCTAAAATTCAATGAAAAACACCCGAACTGCACACTAGCACTCTGATCATGGGATCTGGGCATAAGAGCTACCACAGGTCAGAAGGTCGGGTATTGGGCAGTGGACTGGGAGAAAAAAAGAAGCTGACTCCAGCAGCCTGAGCCCCCTGTAGGAGGAGGGGATAGGAAAGAAGGTGTGGCAAATTCCCTGAACAGCCCTGCCTGAGAGAGCTCTGAGTTCCACGCGGCTGGCAGCAGTACCCAGGAATAATGGCAAAAAAAAAAAAGACAAACAAACAGAGAAGTGGGTACTACAAAGAAACAACAGTTGATTTTTACCAACTGACTGAGGCTGGCCTACAGCTCCCATCCCCCAACACAGAAGGCCCATCCCACAATATGCTCCAAGAATGAACACTGTGGAACCCCAGAGGAATCTGAGCAAACGCTATGGAAACTGTTGCTAACGCTGACAGGGAATAGGACTGAGGGTAGGTAGCACGATTAAAAATCTATAAAGAAAAAAAGGCATTATTAGGCTTTATATAAAGCAGGAATCCAGGAGGCTTAGATGTCACCAATAGAAAACCGAAAGAAAAATGCCTTCTCTGAAACAGGCTAAA
>PVKZ01009443.1:0-10990 GCA_004027375.1 Macroglossus sobrinus
GATTCGGGCAGCATCCCATCTGGGAGAGAGAAAGATGCTCCAGGGGGCTGCACAGAACGAAAGGCTTCTACAGGCAGAAACAGGCGAGACAACAAAGTTAAAAGACGGATTTATATCCAAGGGATCTGCTTCCCGTGGGGGGAGGCAGAGGGTCTTCCCAGGCAGATGACGTCACTAGTCCTGACCGGGAAATTCCAAACGGATGGGTTTAATATTTCGCTCTTGGTAGAGGCCGGAGCTGGTCTCTTCCTTTTTGAGTTAGGAAAATTCCCCACACACAGACCCATGTTCCTGGATACTCAGGTGGTAGAGAAGTTCCCCAACTTGACCCTCGGGGACCGTACGAGACCGAGGGAACCCTCACAACCGGCCCCCGACCCCCGAGAATTCCAGGATAATTTTCCCCTGCAAAGAAAAGCACGTGGACATAATTACATGTGTATGCTGTGACACTGCTTACGACACAACGTAACACAACACAAGGAAGAGGATATTGTTTTTTGGATCGAGGTTTCCAGGCAGGCAAAGACTGAAAAATCTTCTGAGGAAAAAGCTCATCGGTTTCTCCCTTCGTCCAGCAGACCCAGAAGGACACTTTCTCATTCATCTCTGTGTCCCAAGCGTCTGGGACGAGTGTCCACGGGATAGCAACACCGGTGTCACCGGGGAGGCTGTTCCGATGCAGAATCTCAGGCACCCCTCAAACACACACACACACCCCAAACTCCCGGCACCAGGCCCCCATTCTGCCGGGATCCCTGGGTGATTCGTATGCTCGTTAACATTCAGTGTGATAGTCAATGATCAATAACCGTTTGCAGGAGGAATGAATAAATGGGCGTATGCACGGATAAATAATGGAGTGAGTGGAGCGGTTAGGAACGAGCTAGGGGCACGTTGTTCTTCACTCTTGTTTGCAATGCTTCCACGCGGCAGCCGAGAGGCTGGCTTCGGGGTTTAGCTTTGCTCAGAGAAAGGGGTTCCTTTTTTCCCCATCTCTCTGCGTTCCAGACGGGACCGCCTGGCCTGCAGTGACGGAGCTGAGTGGCTTGGCTGAGCCTCCTTGTCCGATGCGCAGAGGAAGGCTCACTCAGCTCACCCCGAGAAGTCACACTGCTGGTTGCTTGGTCCAGCGTCCTTAGCATCTGAGCATTGCCGCCCGGCTGACACGCCTTGTATCCCGTTGTCATATCCGCCCGTGCTTAGAGTCACAAGCCTTGGGCTCTTCGTTGTCATGTTCTGTCTTGCATCTTACTTTCCGTGTGCATGATGAGATGGCCCATCTCCTTGCTGGTACTTCGCAGGCTCCTTGTCGAACGCTCTGTGTTATTCTGACTCACACGTAGCTTCTGAGAATTCGTTGGTTTGGCTGTCGTGAGTTTCCCACACTTGCTATTTTTTTTTAAATGCGTGAGCTAATCTTGTTAGCTGCACGCACGGAAAAACATGTGCGTGTCCAACTTTATTTTAAAAGCCTCTGTTCTCCTTTTTCGTCGAGATGGAACTGACATGCACCATTGTATTTGTTTCCGGTGCAGGACACGGTGTCTCACGTGTGCACACTTTGTGACACGCTGTCCGCGGTGCCGTCTGTCACCGCACACACTGTGACACATCGTCTCTCTCGCGATGAGACCTTTTAAGAGCTCCTCTCTCAGCAACTTTCACGTACACAGCGCAGTCACCTGCTGCCATCAAGCCCCCGGGACTGATGTATTGATCGTGTAACTGACAGAGTGTTCCTTCCTCCCCACGTCAACACTCGTGTCACTTAAAAAGGTTGCTTTGTGGCTAAATTTCAACATATATGCCCTACATATAGTAGAATCTCTAGTAATTAATTTATATCGTGTCATATACCACATGTATCGTAACTAATTATATCTGTGTGTGTCATATGCAGATTATATATTGCATATGCCATATACCTACCATCTATCATCTATCTATGTATCTATGTATCTATCTATGTATCTATCTATGTATCTATCTATCTATCTATCTATCTATCTATTTATGTATCTATCTAGCTATATATCTATGTATCTATCTATTTATGTATCTATCTATCTATGTATCTATCTATCTATGTATCTATCATCTGTCTATGTATCTATGTATCTATCTATCTATTTATGTATCTATCTATCTATGTATCTATCTATGTATCTATCATCTATCTATGTATCTATGTATCTATGTATCTATCTATCTATCTATCTATCTATGTATCTATGTATCTATGTATGTATGTATCTGTCTATCTATGTATCTATCATCTATCTATGTATCTATGTATCTATGTATCTATCTGTCATCTACCTGTCATCTACCTACGTACCTTTCTCCCTACCATCCATATTATTTGGTAGCAGAGAACAAACTTCCCCATAACAAGACATAGCGTGACATAACAAGAATCACATCACCCAGCGCTATGGCAGCGAATGCAGACATCTGCAGACTGATGTAACGAATATATTTTTAAATGGACACGAGAAGCCAGTGCATCGCCCGCAGCTGAGTCTGGGTGCAGGGCCCCGGGCGCGTGTGGGCTTAAGGTGGGTGCCTGCCCATGCCTCAGAGAAGTCAGCCCCATGGAGGAGAGCTCACACCCTCCCAGGGAGGAAGCTCGCGCCAGCACGGATATCTTTGTGTATGCGTCTTGTCCCCAAGAGGAAAGAGAGGCAGCACTGAGACAGTGGCCCAGAGAGCCGCCTCATCCATCAGTGAAACAGAGTTGTCTAATCGGGGACCCAGGTGGGGGTCGCTTCAGACACACGGAGTGGAGCAGAGCCCCGCTCGTGGGGAGATGAATGTCTCCGGCCTCTGCTTCCATCAAGCTGATGTCTTAAAGAAACAAGCGTTTGCCCTTTTAAAGTAAAGCCGACGCATCCATCAGCCAAGTGAAAAAAAAATAAAACAAACAAACAAGAAATAGAGACTCCCAATGGCAGCCCCCTCGTGCAGGGAGGAGACTCACGAATCCACCTGCGTCCACCCCGTCAAGATCTTCCGTTTCGTGGCCTGCTGAGCCGCACGAGCTAACGTTCACAGATCTTAATTACGGAATGGTTGCACTGCAAGGCGGTTTGAAAAGCCTTTTTTTACTCAGGCCCCGTGGCGTCCGGGAAGGTTAACGTTATTAAAGTAAATACGGAAGTGAATGTAATTTGGAGGTGCATGGACCGCGTGGAAAGCTTGGAATGCTCCCTAGGGCCCGAGGCGGGCGGGGCCGAGCTCTCCTCTGCTCTCCTCTCCTCTGGGGTCGGGGTGCCGAGGGTTCCCCGGCCTTCAGGGACGGCTGCCAGCTGGCGTTTGTCTGTGGCCTTGTCGTGAGCTCACTGTCTCGGGTGCATGTGTCATCTTCAGAGTGCCGTGTCCCCTTCCCTGCCAAATGTCCAGCGTGTGCGCGTGAAACAGATGACGGCGATAGTGTCCGTCTCGAGCACCGCCCCGCGGCTCCCGATGCCCAGAGGACACCGGCGACTCCCCCATTTAGGGGTCCAGGGCAGGGCTCCTCAGCCTTGGCCCCTGCCGACGCTCGGGGCTGGGCACACTGGTTTGCTGGGGACTCAGGTGAGCAGTGCAGGATGTGTGTCCGCATCCCTGGTCGGTGATACCCCTCCCGGATTCCCAGCCTGAAAGGGAGCCTCCCCAAAGCTCCCCGCTGAGCCCCGCTGCTGGCTTCTTGCTAATGTTTCTATTCGGGTTGATTCTCTAAGGAACTGCTGTATACATTGTATCAGTGTCGAGAGCGCTGTCTCCCTTCTGTCAACGTAACAATGTGTCCCGTCTGAGATGTATCCGGGTTCACGTCTCCTAACTGCGTAACGGGGACGTACACATACACACTCTTCGTCAGCCACTTGGCAGCGCAGAAACTCCGCCCCTCAGAAGTAGTGTGCTTCTTGACCCACGAAGGATGCTAATGAGTCTTGCGTGTGTCGTCACGGAGAGCTTCTAAGCACAGGGAAAGGAGCATGGGAGTAAAGCAGAGTTTGGAGACGGCATCGAAGTGTGTGCATGCACACACACACACACGCACACAGACGTACTGCATACGCATAAATCCGTGCACACACACGCCTGTGCACAGACACACGTGCACACACACACACACACACAAACATGCACACACACACACACACACACACGTGCACACACAGAGACCTGGTCATTTATTGTGTCTCCTAAAGCATCCTCTTGAACAGGTCGGGACACAAAAATCTTGTCCCTTCTACCCTGCTAGGCTCAGGGGCTGGGGCCGTGAAGGAAACTGACAAAAGACAGATTAACAAGAGAGAGGGGGGGGAAAAAAAACCCTGTTTTCATACTCTGGAACTCAGGGAGGGGGCAGCCCGCTGTTTGTGACTTACGGGGCCTCTTGGGCTAGACAAAAGAGAAGGCTTGGGTCCCACGAGGGAGGGGGCCAGTCACAGGAGGCGGGGGAGGGGCTGTGGTAAATAGGCCTCGTTTTGTTATGCAGAGCAGAGTCTCAGAGGTGGCGATGATCGCTGATAACTGCCGGGAGCAGCTGTCCCCCAGGTAGGGGGACTTCTTTACAAATGGAAATCCCCTCCACAAAAGGGGACTTTCAGACCCTGCCGCTCTGAGGCCGAGAGCGAGGCAGAGAAAGAGCTTTTCTCCTGTCTGCTGCTTCCCTGTGTGGCCTTCAGCTCAAAATAACCCGCATTCCTAAAAGGCGTTATTTTGGGGGGTGGCCCGTTCTGGACACTTTCGAACACTACGAGGACAAAAGGCCTTTTCAGGCATCGCTGGGTCTTCACCGGCTATCGAAACACAGCCTCCAGAGTCTGACCGGTTCTAATGTCACCTGGTCAAGGGGGGTGGGGGCGGGGCAGAATGGGATGGAAACGGCTGGGACAGGGAGGGGGCGGAGATGCCTCCCGAGGTGCCTCGCTGTGAAGAGAGGGGGCTGGGCCGGGCTCGGAGGGGACCTGGCCGGTTCCCCCAGCACGGAAGCAGCTCCTTGGTGCTTTGGTGGCATGCGTGTGGCCCCGTGTGACACACGCACCGGGCCGGAGAATGACAGCCAGCCGGGGTGGCAGCTGCAGTCTGGTGGGGATGTTTTTGTTCTCACAAGCCCTCCGTCTTTGTGGACAGTCTTCGATCACCTTCGGTTGGCACGGCCACAATTACGTGCGGCTGCTGTGTGCATCCCTGCTCCGCGCCCGGCTTTACCCACGCCCCTTGGCCTCCCTCTGCCGAGCTCTGAGGCAAAAGGATTCAAGCCAGGAGGACGTTCTGGCAGAGGGGGTCTCTGGATTGTGGAAATCAGAGCATCGAGCCGCAGATGGAGGCCAGGGGTGTGTGCATAGGACGAGGCTTTCAGAGGGGCCACTCAGCTGCAAGACTCAGGACCTCCGGACATATAATTCAAGGGGATTCAGTGACAGGAGGGTGGGGCTTGGAAATGGCTTCACACTAGAGTTTCCGCTTGGGGAACGGAGAGAGTCAGAAATTCAGAGACACAGAAAGAGGTTGAAGTGCATTGTTTATTGTTTGACTCCGTCACATATTATTAGCTAGGGAGAAACTGTACCCACTTCGTGGGATCGACAGGTGCACCTGTTACATTGTATCCCAGTTCCCGTCACATCGTAGCTGCTAAGTAGATTTCATGTTTCACTGTGACGGGCATTGTGGTTACATTGTGGGGATGGCGGTGGCGGTCCTCCTGTTAGTGGTGATGGAAACGTCCCAAGATAAACCCTAGAAGGTCATAGGCTGGGAGCTTTGCGGACACCAGGCCCGGAGCGGAATTAGGGTTCTGCGTCTACTCGACAGCCAGCCGGGTTTCTGAAGATGGGTCTGGATACACGTGGTTCTAAGTCTTTTCACGTTGAATCTATAGGAACGCACACCCAGCCCGGGGTCTCCATGTTGCTCTAGAAGCAGCCGATTTATGTGATCGTAAGGGATCGATGAAGGATGGTAAACACCATGAGCAGTGTAGAATAAGGGACTTCCTTCCTCCACGGATGGTGGACGCCGCATAGGACTTCAAATAGGCTGCTGTGATCGCATCGGGTAACAGGGTATGGGCGGGCCTTGAAGAATGGAGGATGACATAATTGTCCCAAACATACTAGCTCATCATGGGTTAGGGATTCCATCCTCACTTAGGGTCAAAGGAATATTCTCAGATCATAAGAAACGTTTCTAAAGGATTCCTTAACGGTGCTGCACTGGAAAGCACGTTTGTTGATTTCTCGTTGGCGAGCAATCAAGAGGAGAGACGGAAGTGATGTTTGACTGTTTTTAACTCCCGGTGAGGGACAAAACAGCGAGAACATGAAGCCGACTGCAGCTAACAGGAATACAAGTCATGGGGGAAAAAAAATATTACAAGTGGT
The DNA here is from genome assembly GCA_004027375.1 of Macroglossus sobrinus. Lineage (NCBI taxonomy): Eukaryota > Metazoa > Chordata > Mammalia > Chiroptera > Pteropodidae > Macroglossus > Macroglossus sobrinus. The sequence goes on from PVKZ01009443.1 coordinate 6,381, forward strand.
ATTTCAGACAAAATGGATGGAAATGTAGTGGAATACGGGGTTTTAAGTTAGATGTTACTCTCGCCGAGTACTTTTAAAGCAAACCTCTGCCTTACGCACCTGTAGGAGATGCTGGGACGGTGGAAATCTACGAGGAGACGGTTGGAGAGTCAGAGGCCAGTCATCGGGGACAGAACACGGAAAGGGGATGGTACAGACGTCCACGCCAAGGCTGCCGTCTGTCCACGTGGCCGTGAGTCTGAAGTCAGCATGAGACGCAGCTGGCAAGAGACTTGGACACAGAACAGGACTAAATGCAGACAAACTGCAGCCCTCCAGGACAGCGGGGCACCCACGAGCACAGGTTAGAACCTAGCACGACAGTCAGAGACCTTCAGGCGAACCTGGCACCCGTGGGGACCAGCTGCAAGGGACAAGGACACGTTGGAAGACACAGCTGTCCCCACGCCCCGTCTCAGCCAGGCAAGGCAGAGGGGTCTGAGGACGAAGCCGGAACGCTTTGCCTGGAGCCGTGTGTGCACTAGGCCCAGGGACTGGAGTCCCTCCAGCAAGTGTTCTAGAAGGATCTGGGTGAAGTATGGTCTCGGCTGCCCCCCGCTGCCAACGAGGGGTCGAGCAGGTCGGCAGCGACTTGGACAGCTACGTCCTGCCTTGGCTGGCCCTCTCTGATGGCTGCCGCTCCCTCGTGCCTTCCCAAGACCCACACGGAGGAACGTTCTGGAAAGCATCAGACCAGCTGAGCTACAACACGCAGTACAAAACGGCCGTGCACGTATTCGCAAAGGTTTAACGGCCCCATTGTCACCGATCGGACAAACGCAACAGGGCGCTGACCTTCACGCTCTGAGCACAGAGGCCAGTCAAGGGCGATGGGTGGGCTGTCTACTACTACTCGGGGGTCTGTGTCACACCCGGGATCACACCCAGTCCCCCGAGGAGTCCTTTTCTTCCTGCTCAAGAGTCTCTGCAGCAAAAGTGACACTCCCTTGACTGAGCCCGAAGTCGCTGGAGAGGCTGGGGGTGGGACCAGGCGCACGAGGAGGGTGCCTGGCCGCTCGCGAAACTGAACGTTCCCACGAACGCACCCAACTGCTCTTCTCCAGAGAAGTTTCCCGGGCCGGTTTTGTCACTTGTCATTCCTATTCTGTGCCACGCAAAAAAACATCTCTTTGGGACTCTTTACAGAGCGCCGTGGGGAATATGTTAGATGGACGATAACTTCTCTCTCTTTCTCTCTCTCTCTCTCTCTCTCTCTCTCTCTCTCTCTCTCTCTCTCTCTCTTTCTCTCTCTCTCTCTCTCTCTGGAGATGCTCATTTCTCTGAAACCATGACCCCGAAGGAGGCGACACGAACCAGGCACCCAAGACACCTTCTGATTGGCTGGGTGTCGGCTTTTCACTTTGACCTGGACCCTATGGAAAGGCGCTTAGGGGTCCCATTATTTGGTTCATCTCCTAGTTCTTGTCCCTGCAGAATCACCGTCCCTTCGCCCCGATCAGGAGTGACAAGGAGCCGCCGAAGGTGAGTCACCGCTATGAGGGAGATTAAGGAATCCGTCCCTTTTTTTTTTTTCTGCCTCTGGACACTATCTATCACCAGTGTGACTCTCTAGATTATGCGGGCGTGTTGCCTCAACGATACAAATATTGCAACAGCAAGGGAAATGAAACACAGACAAATCCTGTATCACCCTTCTGAGTTTCCTTTGTAAGGAATTAATCACTGCACAATGGGCCGTGTTCACATTTGTATCGCCTTAATCTCGTTTCTGATTCGATACATTGTTTTTAAATAGACAAGGGCAAGAGAAACATCCTTTTAACATTGTAAGAAGTTTATTTGTGATAGTCTAGGACTAGTGAGCTATGATCCAGTGAGCTGTAGAATAAACATGAGTAGGTTTGTCAGTATCCATACTGTAGTTTTATAATTAAACAAATACATTTATAACCTTTAGTTTTCACTGTGTTAGCATCTGACTTCTTTTTTTGCTTTCTTAGCTTTTTTTTTTTTTAAAAAAAAAAGTTTTTTATGAAAATACAGCTAACGTGCAATATCATTTTAGCCTCAGGTGTACAGCATGGTCATTGGACATTTATACACCGACAGAAGTGACCAGCATGAGTCCGGCAGCTGGGTGACACCGTGCCATGCTGTCACCATAAGTGTGTGCTCCGCCTGCTGTGGTGACTTATTTGCTTCACACTCACAAGTGGGAACCTAAGAGAAACATCCCCACTGTTTTGAAGAAATGTTCCCGCTGAAGCTGGTGCAGGCCTTGTCCCACAAGCATTTCTGTCTAAGGAAACCGGTCCAGGTCCCCAAACTGGTTCTGGGCCCAAGCGTGATGGGAGGCTGGAGGGGCACAGCCGTCTGACATCTATTGGCTAAACGTCTAAAAAAGAAAAAGCACTTTGTGTTAGAAACGGCATTTATCTCTCTCTCTCTCTCTCTCTCTCTCTCTCTCTCTCTCTCTCTCTCTCTTACGGAAAAAAAAAACAACCAGATGGTAGTTATTACACTTCCTCAGATCTATGGCTGCACATATTTTGTGTGGCCGTAAGAAGGAAACAGATGATTGCGACACGGTTTTGCGAGCTTGTTTGACAAACGGCCTCTCGGAGCACGTACTTCGCCCGGTCTGTCGAAGTGAAATACTTCGGGAAGTAGAGCTGGCTGTATTTTACGTGGGTTCCATTGAGAAGTGGAGTGAGCGTCCTTGAAATACAATTTCCGAGTTTTGAAGTCGTTATGCGTGGGTGCACTCCGTTGTCCCCAAAAGGCCTTCCGGGGGAGAGATGGGGGGCTGGAGATGACTTGTGTGGTCTTCTTGTTGCCTCCATATGATTGAAGAGTCTCCATGGAGAGAAATTTTTATCACTATTAGTGTCACTTAAAAGATACTTTTACAGAATCGTCTTTCTTGCTAATAACACTCTTTTCCTCTGTAAAGCAACTGTAAGAAACCATTATCCCCCTCTCTCTCTCTTTTTTTTTTTTGTATTTATAAGATGTGTAGCAGTGAAAATTAGATTCCCATTTTTTTTTTCCTTCATCTTGACCGATTTCTTCATATGTCACAATGCTTAGGAGCGGACGGCGGGGAGCCGGACCGCCCGGTTACGGTGGTAGTTGTGGGCTTAGTCTTCATGTGCACCTGTGTCGAGGTAAGTCAGTGTCCCCGGCTGGAACACGGGGATGCTATAAGTACCTACTTATGGCTGTGCGGAGACATCAGACTATTCATGAGATGATGTCAGACACCCGTGGGGTGTGGTGAGCAGTACGGAGCGTTTGCTCTTATCGTTGGTACCTAAAGTGCCTTCCCGACGTCCGCCTTGCCCCTGGAGGGCGTCTTGGCAGAGAACTTCGTCTGGCCCAAACGCCGATCAAACCCTCCGAGTCAGACTAGACTCCGTCCTCCGAGAGCCCAGTTGTAGCAAAAGTCCTGTCCATCCTCCCACCCCTTAGTACCTGCCCCTCCTGCTCCCCTCCGCCGGCCCCCCGAGCTATCCCAGCACCCCCAGCCCGCCCTCAGCAAGAAGCCGCTCAGCTCGGTTTGGCGAGCAGCCAGCCTGCACTCAGCGACTTCCCGACTGTCCGTCCACCTCCACCCCGCACACCGGGCTGTGTGACTTCCCCTGTTGTGTTCAGAGTCGAGCCCCTCCTGTGTCCCCGTCTGCAAAACGGCACTACAGCGACCCTAGATGTAGGTTTTAACTGCCGCCATGAATAATTATGTTTTTTTTTTCCTGCACAATCTCCATCGGAATCCCTCTCCCTTCCGTACTGTTAACCTGTCCTACGTTTAGAGTCGAGCTGCCACGGTGACCCAGCAATCCCACCCCCGGGGATATGTATCCAGAGGACACACATCCCATCTGCAGAGATGTGTCTTCACCCGCCTGTGCACTGCGGCGTTCTTCCGGCAGCCGGGGCATGGCAGCGGTCCCAGTGACCGTCACCGGGTGAAGGGATGTGGACAGACGACGACGCAGCCATCCCTGTGAGCGAGATGTAGCGATAGGTATCAAACGACACAGCATCCAGGCTTAAAAAAAAGGAAGGGGATCCCGCCGTTTATGACAATGCGGACGGCCCGTGCGGGGACCTGGCTTCGTGAAATACGCCAGACGGGGAAGGACAGCCACCGCGTGGCGTCACTTACGTGTGGAATCTTAAAAGACAAACAAAGAAAGAAAAACAAAATGAAACAAAACAAAAAACAAACAAACAAAACAAATAAACAAAAAGTAAAATAAAACAAACAAACAAAAACAAAAATAAAACAAAATAACAAAGAAACAAACAAAAACAAAAATGAAACAAAACAAAACAAAACAAACAAACACAAAAATGAAACGAAACAACAAGCAAACAAACAAGCAAACACAAACCGTAAACGTACAGAAATGGAAAGGAGAGAGGCGGTTTTTCGGGGGGCTGCGGGTGTGGGAAGGAGGCAGGAAGTTGCTCAAAGGGTGCACATCGTCGGTGGTGAGACGAGAAAGTTCTGAGGGTCTACAGGACACCACGGTGACGACGGGTGACACCGCCGCGTCGTACAATGAACGTTCGCCGGGAGAGTAGAACTTAAATGTCGTCACGAC
>PVKZ01009444.1:0-11101 GCA_004027375.1 Macroglossus sobrinus
AATGGGAGACATTCAACGGAGAATTAAAGTTGAGAGGAAAAAAAGAATGTTATGGAATTTCTCTTCTGCTCCTGGCTTTCCCTTCAACCCCAGGTACACGTGAGTTAGCTCCTCCCACTACAAACTCCTCTTGTATGATTCCTCCTCTAGATGGTTCCAATTCTTCCGAGGTTATGATAGTTCCATTTCCCCCATCTTTGTTCTTTCCGTTTTATGGGCAACAAGAGATTTTACCATCCTTTATTTATTTGCTTGACCTTGGGCACACCTCTATAAGCAGCCTCTTTTTAAAAGTTTCTTTATCTTAACTATTCAGAATGAATTCTGTTTTCCATCCTCACTGGTACTAATCCAATGAGTTCTCAATTTATTTTATGCAAGAACCCATTACTATTTTCTTTTAGTTCCCATTGAAGTTAGTACACTGCCTGGCCTATTACCAAAAAAAATGTATTAATGTTGAAGAAGTAAATGAATAAATAAATGACTTTGTTAAGATTGTCTAATATAACTAAGAGACTTCATCTTGCTATAACACTGGGGACATACACAGGGGAGATGCTGTTTAAGAGATTATTAAACTTCCTCATAGGATTATTCCCTGGCCAATAGGGAAACCAGATCATTAGTGCATTAACAATCACAAATCTTTAAGTGACTTCTACTTATAATAACCAAAGTGAACTCCTAAATTACTGAGCTGTTCGATAGTCTGAGAAACACAAAATGTAATGATCAGGATATTTAAAACAACTTCTATTAATTTAACTATGTTTTTCAATATGTGAAGAATATATGTATCAAGGTCATTTTATAGGTTAAAACTTAAATTTAAGTGCCTAACATAGCACTACTAGTATGTCATAGGACCAAGACTAACGTAGGTCTTTTGCCAATTATTCTGTGCCATTCTTTGAAAAAGCACTGATACTATTTGACACACATAGTAGCTCATTCACTGTTACACTGATTAATTGTGTCAAAACTATTGTTATATAATGAGATGTATAGGTAAATGAAGAAATGTATACAGATTTCTCATTTATGCATGATAGGAATACAAAGGAGATAAATTTGTTCTAAATTGAGAATGCATCAGAAAGCAATGCGGAGAACACCAATCAGGTCGTACATATATTTCTGAATCATTGCCTATCCCGCAACTAAATTTTTTAAGGATGATAAAAGTCATAGTATGTGTAATTGCTTAATTATGAGCATTACAAAATGAAGTAATGGTGCTTTCTTTTATACTAGTGAAGAATAAAGGTTATGGATACTTTAGGAAATATTCTAAAAGCTATGCTGGTAAAGTGTATGCTAGTGCTTTCAATGGGAGGAATCAATTGGGCCCTTTAAAAATAGTGGAGAAACGAGGTTTCTGACTCATTTAATAGTGACGTAAACCATAATTAATCATGTCTGATCACTGTCACTGGTCCATCAACTGATTCTATTATAATAATTATAGTTATATAATATAAATTTTAATTCATATAGAAAATTTAAGAAACTTTAATCTAAAGAAATCTGTAGTGTCAAATTTAAAGTCTAATAATATACTTCATTGTGATTAAATTTCTTTTCAAATTTTCTTTATTCTTTCTGTTTTAATAACTTTAAAGTCATAGAAATTGTTTAGTCTCATACAGTTGTCTAGCAGAGACAATTGCATAGTGCTTTGCCTGTGATGTTTTCAATATTTAGCCCATTATGTTGTTCAGCTGAGTATATATAATTTATTATATTTTTATGGCAGTTATATATCCATTCATGTAGTGAGCATCATCAAAATCAGAGAATAAAACTATAGTATTAGATTAATTATTAGCACTCCACTGGAATTGGCTTTAAGCAAAGGATTTGTGCCCACACCAAAAAAATAGCATGAGATAGATTATGTTTCCTGAATTATATCTAGAACCATTCTCATTAAAAAAAAAATCTTTATAATCCCATTATAATTCTTCTTTTAAAAAAAATGACTTACAATGGAAATTATTACATGTCATATAGCAAAGACAGGAACATTTTAGTTTTAATAGAAGTACTATTCAATATATCACTTTAACATCTCATTTTAAAATAAAGAGTTTTTAAATGAACTGTTTCTGTATGTTATCAGGAATCATTAGATTAATGGGAGAAAAATGTTAAGAAAATAAATTGTAGTAACAAATTATAGAATTACTGAAAATTTTCCAGAATCTTAGTCAATTTTTTAAAACACTTCTGTAAACATGTATGTATTACATTTACTTTAAATGATAAATCTGCAGAACTCCTTGGTTTCACCCCTTTTTTAAATGATCATCATTTTTACTTATGTCCAGTTCTGATCAATCAGGTCACTATTGGCACTACCTATAGAAGAACGACTGCCTTACTCTTTTGGTTGTTTTGAGGGACATCTTCTTGTACCTCAAGACCTGTCTTGAAAGTCATCCATTTATTCAAAAGGATATATCTGTCCATCAAAATGATGGACCTCATTGTTTATGAATAAGAGCAGTTTCCATGGCATTTTTTAATCTTCATCATGTGACATTGAGATAAACATGCTCATTTCTTGAAATGGTATTATTTACAAAGAATAAGTCACTATGTAGGAAGATTTAAATTGTTTTCACATTTATTGTATTTATTTATTGTATTTATTGTATTTATTTTTATTTATTAAAATAACACAGCAAATGAAAATATATTTTAGATGTGTTTTCATTATGGGTTTCTTTCTCTCTAAATTGAGTGCTAGATTGATCTTAAAGCATAAATTTCTGAATAGAGCTTCCTGAATCAAGAATCTGTATTCATTATATAAGGTTTATTAGATCAAATCCAAAATCTTTAATCTACCATTTTATTTCCTGACTCTTATCTATTCAAACTTATCTCTCCTTATTTCCCAAGATAGTTTCTTTTCTCTCATCAGGTGATCCTTCTAAAAAAAAAAAAGATTATTTCAGACTCAATGAATTTTCTCCATATTCCTTTCTTTTACCTAAAATAGCTTACAGTCTCACCTCCAACACTGCAAAATTCGCCAGTGAACATTCCTTATATAATCACATTTTAATGATGCTTTCTGTACCATAAGTCCTAAAAGTGTCACAAAATGACTGCTATCAAGCCATTGATTTACATATGACTTCTGGCCAAGCATTGTAACTTTTACAAGCAGACTGCAGAAGCAGCTGCTTTAACAACCTCCAAATGAAGAATTTGTATTCATAATACTGCAAATGATTGCCTATCCCCTCTGGAATAGGAATAAAGCTGTGGTATTTATTTAACAACTATTGTTGGGCTGGGCCCAGGTACCTTAACACCATGGCACTTCCCACTTTCTTTGATCTGAACATGATCCTCTAGTAAGGCAAAGAACTGTAGGCACTTTGGGTAGGATGCTGTCAAGTAGGTGTGCAAACTACACATGAGGTGACACCTCATAATGGCCTACTCTAAGGCATGTTTTATGCAACCTTTCAAAGTCCTCAGAGTGTTTGAGTCAAGTTGCTCAAAAAAGACTTTTGAAATCAAATAAATGAGAGTTTCAATTTAGCTTCATTCTCATTGTCATATAGATTAATAGAAATATTTGTCATAATACAGGAATGTTGTTGGAATAAAATGCAGGGGTAAACTTTGATTTATGATACCTGATTTATGATTTAGTCAGTATGTCAACTGTTAATGAGTCTTCAGTCTGCTCCCTGAGGCTATTCTTTCTCTTCTCTGATTTCTCTAGATGAAGAACTGGTAGACTGAAAGCACAATTTGCAGTATTTTAAGTTGAAATGTGATCATGATCTGAGACTTTATAGGGAGAATATGTGGCACAAATTGAATCTCAAACAACCACCTGAAGTTGGGGGTAAAGAGTGCAGGTTTCTTGTTAGCTAAACTGCTGCTAGAGTGACCTTCAGTATGCTCATCAACCCTTTTATTCAGTACCTTCCTCCTTGTCAAAGTAAGTGACAAAGAATATATGACTACCAGTCAAGCATGGCCATAGTGAAGAGAAATGGAAAAATTTGAACCCTAAATTATGGAGCTTTACTACAGAAATATTCTATGTATGTAGAAATTTTAGTTGTCTTAAATGTTTTCTTTGTGACTGAGCTTGAATGGGTGATGTTCAGATATTTTGTTGATTTTGGTTTGTTGCTTGTTTTAGTCTCATGAAAGACCATTTCACACAATAGATTAGATTTTATAGCTTTCCACTTAAAGGAAGCACATAGTTACATGGCTGGTTTCACCTAATGGAGAGATTTATTTCCTAATTCAACCTTTCCCAATCTGCATATTTCAAATTTCAATCAAATCTAAATGACTGCCAAGCCATGATTTTATGTACTTGAATTGCATCAAAATGATAGAAATATAAATATTAAGGATATCAAACTATCTTGCTGAATGCCCTACAGACAGGGTTAAAATTGCCTGCAAGCTCAAAGTTTGCAGGGCAGGTGGGCTCATTAATGGATAAACTTGTTACTGAAGGAGGAAGATTGGCTTAATGGATAAGCTTGTTACTGAAATTGTTTTCATATCTGTGGGTGTTGCTTCTCATGCACATTCTAGGGTATAAATATACTGTTCTTAATAAACTCGGTGCGCAGTATTTACTGTTAGCCCTCCTGACTCTATCTTCTCTCTCTTTCACTCTCTCTCTATCTCCTTGTCTCTATCTTTTGTCTCTCTCTATCTTCTGTCACTGTCTCTCTCTCATTTTCTTTTTCTTAATCCTCATTCCCCCTCTGTTCGCTCTTAGCCGGGTGGCTTCGGCAACAAAGAAGAAAAGTTACAGAGGTTCAAGTATTATAAAATTATTTTACTACAACTTTACTATTTTTTATTTTTTCCCGTTAACTAATCTATTGTTCACTGGCACCAAAATTAGCATTGTTCAAAACTTAGGTTATCAATTCTCTATGAAAAGCTTTTTCTTCTGGTGAGGATTCTGGATAAGATATAAAGTAGTGTAAATTGTATAATAAGGAGAGATAAAGTCAGTCTACCTTCTGTAGAAAAGAGAACTCTATATATGAAATTATTAATTAATGTGTTTAAAATCTATGATACTACAGAATACCAAATTAGAAAACTAGGAAGTTGGGTGATTGCCTAAGTCTTGTTAATAGCAGGTCCCCTGGTTTTACTTCCTTATCCTTAAAAATATGGTTTTGGAATTAGATGGTCTATAAGTCTCCTTCTAGCACTAAGCTTCTGTGATTCTTCTATGTTGTTACTTATTTGCTATAGCAAATTCATGAACTCCTGGTAATTTAACTTTAAAAGAAGGGCACCAATCTGTCTAGATTTATGGGCAGGCTAGAATTTTAATAAAATAGGCAACTTTATAGTTCTCTCAAGTTCTGATGGTTTAGTTTTATACATAAGGTACATTGTTGCTTTCCTCACAGAGAAGGTAGGTGCTCACAGACACCTGAGATTTTACCATGTTACTACTCACCAGAGTCACTTTCCATCATTTTGAAAATTTGTAGATCCTCCTCTGAGAAGATCTGATTTTTTTAGTAAACTGCTTATTAACACTTCTCCTAGTAGTTTTATTTCAGTTTTTATTTTTAGAAAAATAATCTATGCCATGTATAAAGTTGTTAATATAAACATTTCAAAAGAGGTTAAGTGATATCAGAAATTATTTTCTTTTACTTGACTTGCTTGTTCATATGTTAATAAACAACACATTGTGAAATTCTCAACTATAATTCAACCATGTAAACACTGAAAGAAGTGAAATTTAATTTAGTAACATCCTGGATATTATGTTTTAAGTCTATTAACAACCAAGATTCAAAAAGAATCCAAATGAGATTAACAAAAACTTAGCATTTTATAACATTCCACATAAAATCAACAATTATAACATCTTGTGGTTTTCATTTTCAATAAAGTAATGAGGCCAACTGAATTTTGTCTGAGTATGTCTAAATAAGAGACAATCATACTTGTTCACAGATTAAGACAAAAAGAGTCAAAAGGTATTAGCGAAAGCACAGTATATTTTGAAAAGTTGCCACGAAAAAAAGAGCATTAAATTATATTTTTAACTTTTAAAGTGAATAAATACAAAGTAAAATGAGAATCAGCTAGTTGGAAAAATATATAACAAAGCATATAGTATTAACTTTTTTATCCTATTCTTATTTTATTAATTTCAGTATAAATACCAAGGAATTCTGAGATGTATACATAATGAAAAATGCTGATTTGGTAAAGTCACTGAGGAGTTTTCAGCCTCTTTGTAAACAAGTCCCTCTGTTCCTCCTAGTTTATTATTTATTTTTCATTTATATATTTGGGCACTTAAGTCCATAACACATGACTATAATCAAACAAAACCAAAAATAGAAAAAAAACTATATCTTTAAAGAGTTGTACAAACTATTAAGCGTGTGAGTATAAAACTGTAGAAATCAAGAGATTATAAATTCAAAGATAGAATGCAATTTTACATTTTACTTGAGGACCAACAAAACAGAAATTAGAAAACAATATCTCTTAAGAGATATTGAATTTAATTTAAATAAAATCTAAAATTACTGAGAAAGACACTAAGAATTTTAAAACTTAAAAATGCTTTAATTTATATAGTGGTTTCTTATATATATGGGGTCCCAATACATAGCTTTTATTCTAAAACTTAATTAAACAATGAAAGATTTTTTAAACTATAATTTGTGATTGAAAGATTACATATAGATTCTGTTAAATAGTTTACATATTTCTTGATAAAGGCATACCTTGATTACATGAGAGTAGACATTATAGTCTAGAACAAAGCAGGGAAAAAGAAGAAAGAAGCGATAAGATTTAACTTTCTCCTCAATTCTAGGAAGACTGAAAAACTGAGCAAAAAAAAATGGTACTATTGTCCTAGATTCCTGGATTGAATGATGCTTTTTTAAACTATAATTTGATCCTGATGCTTATAACTAAGTAGAACAATACAGGAAAGAGGCCTAAAAGGCTTCTTCAGTTCTCAACATCCTTGGAAGCCAACAAGGATTGGTTAACTAAAATAAATTTTTTTAAAAAGGCATTTTTGTGAGAGTCAGCACTCTGTTTTTGACTATATATAAACTTTGAATTATGATAAATTATTTCACTAAAGTATCTTTTCTTGGTTTAAATGTCCTATTATATAAAGCAATCCCATCAGCATTACTTAAATCTTGTTATTCCCAATGTCTTTAGAATATTTCACTGTTTGCAGTACATGACCCTCCTACTACATTGTTCAGAGTTTTGCTGCAATAACTATCTGACAGGTACTAAAAACAATTATGACAAAAATAGTGATAACTTACAGTTACTTAATGCTTAATTGAATGCTCAGCATTGTGAATGTTTCATTCATTATTGGAGAGGATGCATAATAACCAGAACACCTGGGCCTTTAGTACAATGTGGGTGGAAATATAAAAAGGTACAAAACATTTGGTAAAATAGTTTGGCAATTTCTTAAAAGGTTAAATATACTTATGACATGGCCTAGCAATTCAACTTCCTGTTACTTACTTAGAGAAATAAAAATATATTTCACAGAAGTATTTGAACATGAATTTTCACAGTAGTTTTATTTGTAACATTCTCAAACTTGAAACAACTCAAATGGCCATCAGATGAATTAACACAATGGAATAGGGATGAACAATAAAAAAAAATGGACTGCTGTTATAAGCAATAAAACAAATGAATATCAAAAACATCATGCTGAGCAATAGCTAACAGGCACACAAGAATATATATTCTACAATTCTATTAATTTCAAACTCCAGAACAACAACAAAAAATTAGTCAATAGTGACAGAAAGCAGATAAGTGGTTTTCTGCAACCAGTGATCTTGGGAAATATTTACTGTAAGAGCCCAGCCATGAACCCTTCAAGTTTGATGATCATGTTCTATATCTGCAGTTGGTCAAGGTTGCACAGGTATACACATTTGCTGAAGCTCAAGAAAAAGCTCTCAACTTAAAAATATGTTTATTATATGTAAAATATACTTCAGTAAAAGTTGTAAAATTGTTAATGGGATTTTTTAAATAAGGGAAAATGTGACTATTTCAATGCAAAGTTATCATTAAAATGAGTGATTCTGAGATTCATAGATCACACTAACTGAATTATTTCCAAACAGGAAAAAATTACAGACTATATAACCATAAATAGTATATTTTTTAAAAAATTAATGTTCCAAGAAAACTAACAAAATTAGTTTTCTACAAAGTAAACATAAAGAATATCTTAAAACTTTTGACATATTTAATTTAATCAAAATTAATATAAAAATTAATATTAAAAACAGGAGAAAATCCAGAAAATTCCATAGAATTGTATTCTTCCAAACCTTCTTTGATCACTTAACAATCTTTACCATTTACACTTAATGCTGCATACGTAAAGCTACACATGTTCTCCCAATTTATTTAAGACATTTTGATACAGAAATGTCATTGTGTACATACCTTTGAATTTCTGATGCATAATGCCAGAAATTTCATCAACAATAATTATTAGAGAATATATTGTTTCTAAACTTTAGACATAATTACTTTAGTTCAAAATATAAAATTAAGAAAGTGCACAATTTTCCTGATACCAGTGCTTGTAACCACATTTTGATTTTTCAAACAAAAAGTATATATCAGGATTACTAAAAAACTTCCTTTGAGGGAAATACTCTTAAACTAGACCACCGAGGATTCCAACAGTGGAAGCCCTATATTCCATGAGTTCACATTTCAAGACTAGACTAAATATGCTCACATAAAAAGAATAGTATCATTAGTCAATGATTATATTAATAAAACAACACATAAAGGCTGCTCAAAACCACAGATAGTTGGACTATGACATTTATTACATTTTAACATCTTTGAAATTAGAATGTGTCATAACTAATGTCATAGTCATATCAGATAGTGGTAATGAGGAAGCATAGAGAAAATAAGATGAAAATAAGCCAAAGTATAAGGTGACAAAGTTAATGAACATATAGTTAGATATGTATATATTCATTTATATATTCATATATATGAATTATAATAAGATCAATTTTAAGGATAAAATAAATATAAGGGATAAATCATATAAAAGATATCACTAGATTTTTTAAGTTGATATCATTTGTATTAGTACCAATATTAGAAACATCATTTTTGATGTCAAAAGTTCAATTCCTTTAAGAAGTTATAGTGATTCTAAATATTATCTCAAAATATGTAAATCAAAATTATATTTGCAAGAAGAAGCAGAGAAATAGATAACCACATGGGAGAAGTTAGACATAACTTCTACAATTACCTGTTAAAGTGAAGAGAACATTAGTAATGATGTAGAACTAGGAAGGAAAATTACCAAGCTTAATTTGAGTTTTTTTTTCTAGATCATTACATCAATGATTACAGAATTCAGATTCTTCCCCAGTACACGTATAATATTAAAAACATTTATATCGTAAAATCTGTATTATATTGACCATATTTTCTGAATAGAAATACATTTTAAAAATGCTAAAAACATTCTTATATCTTGGAAACTAAACAGTAAACATCTGAATAATCATAACAGTAAAAAATAATATAAATTAATCTAAAAGCAAATGAAAATAATGCATATCAAATTATCAAAAATTTAGTTAAATTAGAATTCTAAGAAGTATAGTCTTAAATACTAACATTTGGAAAGAGAATAACACCAATTATTAAGCTACATATGCAACATGAGTAGAGAACAATAGAATAAACCTTCAGAACCAGGAGAAAGCAAAACAATAAAAAGAATAAAATTTAATGAATTGTAAATCTAGCTGTGGTGTCACGTGGAAATAGGAATTTTGAGCTCCGTTACGATCTTATGGTACCATCATTGTATATGAGGTCCATCATTGACTGAAACATTTTTGTGCTGTACATGATATATTTGCTATAATGGTGCTTTTTGGTACAGGTCAGTGCCAACCATATGGCAATCATGTAAATGATACCACCAGATTTTTTTAAATTGATATCATTGGCATTAGCACCAACATTAGAAACATCAGGGCTTTTCTCATCATTTAATCACTTAGTGAAACAAATGCAGCTTTAGACCCCAAGAGGTGCTTTAGAAACTCTAGTAGAAGCATATTTTAACTATTTTATTTGGTAATATTTTTAAAATTAATATTTAGGCATAACATCCACTTAGATTTTTACATCTTTGGATTATTTCCTCCATGTAGCTGAAGTGCTCCTAAACAAGACTTCCTGGACCTCCAGAGTCTAGGCTTGCAATAATAGGCCTGAGGTAGACTGTTTGACCATTCTCAGAATTAGTTCCACAGTGACCAAAATAATAGACAAAAAAATAAGAAATCAAGAAAGAATTTTGAGCTATTGTTAGGTGAGTCCTCTGGCCTGAGGAACAAGGTATCTTGTTACTCACATGTGGTTAGCATGCTTACTTGAGTTATGGATTCTACAATGGGGTCTGAGGATGAATCTCTACAGTACTAGGAAGTCTGAATTTGCTAACTGAATCTCCCTTCTGAAGATTCTAGGGTTTTGTTTTTTGAAACCTAGCAAAATATCTTTCAATCTCATTATGATAAAAAAGAATTGAATATTGTTGTTATTAATAGCAGCAGAATGAAAGGCCCAGAGGCAACTGGAAAATAAAATATGTGACTAAGAGAAGTGTTGGGTCAGACCATGGAGGTGTAACAAGAAAGACATGACCAGGTAAATGCACTGTAAACAGGTCGTGGACACTTGTTACTGACCTAGGGTGACACTGAAGAAAGAAAAAGGGGATTGGCATGCTTGATTCTACATTCCTCATGTATTCCCTACAGACAGACATTATTCTTTGACATAGTCACATTAAAATCCCTGATCTAGAGTTTTCTACACACCAAATTATATCCAAAAGTAAAACAAAAAATAAATACTCTGTTAATTGAATAAATAAAAGATAGGTAATGTTACCTTTTTCCCCCAATTTTGGTAAAACATTTAAATAATGTAGATAAAAATTGTATACAATCTTTTGGAACATGGCACCTATTATAAATTACCTAAAAAATGG
>PVKZ01009445.1:0-11095 GCA_004027375.1 Macroglossus sobrinus
AGAACATTTCCTAAACAAAAACAATTTATATTCCTCACTTAAGGGATTCATGCTTGAAAGCTGATAGAAAACAGGAAGCACCAAGAAGTTGAAAGGAAAGACAGTTCTTGCAAAATTTCCAGATCTCTCCTACAAGTTTAGGGCCTTCAATGCAATCTGAGCCTCCATGAAAAGCTGGTCCCAGAGGAAGGCAAGGAATTCAGTCTAAACAAACAGGTCCCTCTTTGTGAATGGCTCATCCTATGAGAGTAAAGATAGGAGTATTCTAACAACATCTCTCTTTTTTTTTCTATCAGTTACTCAATGAAGATGCCAGGAATGCAGGGATGGTAGAAGAAAGCTCAGCAGACAATTCATATAAATAGCATGTCAGTGTTGGACAAAAGTAGAAAAACATTGTCTTACGTTTTAGAATATTGAGGAAAGAAACATTATGAAGTCATGATTAAAAGTCAGCACAATAAGCAGAGTGGGAAATAGCAGAATGAAGAGGGGGTGGCTTCGGGTAGAGAGTGAAGACCTGGCAAATGCATAAAGATATTCTGCCTTCCACAGAGGGTGAGCCGGAGTCAATCTACTGTCTTCTATATGCTGTAAGTTGATCTCTTTACATCGACTTTGAAGAATATGGACCTTTAAGTTTTGCAATTGCATGCAAAATAAGAAATCCCAAGAACAAAGACTTGATTTAGAGTATTAGGAAAAAGAAGGACATTTCTCACTTGAGATAACTTATTACTATTATTGTCATTTTCACTAATGATAATAACAAAGAGCTTTCCATTTGCCAAAGGCATGGTTTGATTTAGGGCAGAAACTAGAAATTAGGTTTAAATCGCTTGAAAGCCAGAAGTATAATAATACTCATTTGGGGACCTACTTGACAAATTCCAGGCACTCTTTCCTTTCTCTGTTTCAGGATGGAGAGGGGGATTTTTGGTTTTCCTGAGTTTTCAGCTTCTAAAAGAGATAGGAGCAAACCTGCCAGAAGAAACAGAAGGATTATGACTCACAACAGGGCTCATGTGGTTTGGTGGTGAGGACTAGGTTTTGATTGACAGCATTTCCTTCACAGATTCCTTGACTGGGGTGTGAAATGGCAAGACTTCAAACTTCATCTTACTTGTCTGGTGACAATTATTTCCTCAGAATATTTTCTTTATATAGTTAATTTAGCACAACAAATTACCACAAATTTAAACCCAGGAAATTAGAAATCCCTAAAAAGAGAATTGCTTCAGCAATTCCTGGAAAAATCAAGCCTCCAGGGTATGATTTATGTAAACAGAGATTGTGAGTAATAAACTCGTGTTAATGGACAATTATGATATCTAGTATTCCTGGTGTAGCCTCTTGATTACATTAGAAACAACACTCATATACCCTTAAAGTCCAATAATTGCATTAAAGGTTTAGCTATATTTCTAGTTTCTTTGGCAGAGATGGTGGTTCTTTCAGAAAGATCCAATACTTAAAAAAATCTCTTTAGCTCTTCTATTAGTTTAATTTTATTATAATTTTTAAAAAAAATCTTTGCTACTTAAGGCAAACTAATAAAGTATTGCTCTTTCAGGCAGTTTATGAATTCCAGATAAGGACTCCTTACCAACTTTTTTAACTTTATAGATTAGATAGGGGAGTGATCTGTAAGATCTTCGGCAGGAGTGATGGTGACCTTCGTAAAGGGCTAGAACGTTACATATTTAACAAATGCGTGAACAACGGCCATCTGGAAAATACTATTCTGGTGCTGCTGTGACAGCTACAAAGATCATATGGATCTGAAACATTGCTTAGAAGCTTACTGTTGGTAATGGAGATGAAATGTGTACATAAATAACTCTAATGGTAGTCAGAATGAATATAAAACCACCCTAAAAAAACCCACTATGAGAATATAAATCAGAACATGAGTTATCCGGGAAAATAGCAGCTATATAGAAAGGACCATTTCTTCCTCTGACAGAAAATAGGGACTTTTTATGAAGGACATGACAAGTTCTAAATAGACAGGATGTAAATTTGAGAAGAAACAATAAGAGATCTTTTGGAGATAAGCAACAACTCTAGGCAAAAAAGATAAGCAAGAAATTACTGGATTTCTTCTGATAAATGCCCAGAAGTGAAACTGCTGGGTCATAAAATATTTCCATTTTTTAAATTTTTAAACAAATTTTGAGGAGCTTCTATTCTGTTTTCCATAGTGACTACGCCAGTGTGTAATCTCACCAACCATTACCAGGACTTTTAGCACAGGTTGCTAGGGTCACAGAACACATCCTCACGGAGTGCAGGAGGATTGCAGAATTACTTAACTGGATCATGAAAATTTTGGGACGCATGTGAAGAATTAGGAGTATTGAGGGAAGCTTCTATAAAAGAGATTACATGAGGTCTTCTATATGCTTCTATCTTCTATTAGAAGTGGACATCTGGAATATTCAATAGGTAATCAGTCCATATAGATTTTGGTGGTTAGAAACTGCGAAGTGTACCAGCTAAGAGATCTCTGTCATGGAACTTACATAACAGTAGCAATGGAGTAAATTAAAATTGGCAGACACAAATATCCACGGGAAAACTGCTATGCATTTTTTATTGAAGGTAAAATTTCTCAGTGGCTGTTCTGCTAAATGCTAATTAAAAACGCTACATCTAAAAGAATTCTCTGGTGAAATATGTTGCGTAGATGATAAATTATTCAGTTTGAGATCTTTCAGAGCCTTTATTTCATTGACTTGCATTGTGAGTCTCAAGAGAATAGATTATAAACGATGATATCTAAAGACTAAAAGTAATAATAATTATGGTGATTTTAACAACATAGTGTCATGTGGTGTGCCAAGCTGTATGGATTTTCTCATTTAAACCTATCAATGGCTCTATGAAGTAGGTATTATTATTATTATGCCCATTTTATAAATAAAGAACTCCAAATATAGATAGCTTAATAACTTGCATAAAGTCACATGGTTTATATGTAGTAAAACTAAAGTTTGAACACAGACAGTAGATTTCAGACCGTGATTATATAATTACTACCAACCTATTCATATATTTGATTTTTAAAAGTATATCATGTCTAATAACTTTTATTAAAAATGCAAAAAGGAGAAACTCCCTAAATATTCCAAAATTGTATAATTAATAAATCCTTTTTATGAAATAGTATTTGTAGCCATAAAGTATTATATTTTCAAACATTGGTCATGATACCTATTACCAAGTACAGTCGTAAGTAGAAAATATAGTACATGCGATAAATAGTAACTTTGCATCTAATTACATACAAATTAAGTGAGAGAAAAAAATTCATCATAATGTTGACACATTTTTCCTACCCTGATACATTTATATGTGTATAATTTTGTTTTTTCTTTTCTTTCATATTTTTCTCTATTTTCTCTAAATAAAATATAATTGGAATGAAGTTATTTGTAATCAGAATTTGAGTTTTCTCATTGTAGAACATGGCCTCTGAATTTTTTTTTTTTATGTTTAGTATAAAATTTAAACTACCAAGAGAACCCCACCTTTTATTTCTTCCACATATTAGTGGGCATTAATGACTAGTCTTTGAGTAATAGACACGGTGAATCTGTCCTGATTATAATGTGTTTCTCAGAGTTAACCGTATCCCCTCAGCATTACTCAGCAATCACTGGGCGATAGTTAGAAAATCCATTTTGAACTACTAATTTTTAACTTATTGATTGATTGATTGATTGATTGTTCATTTGTCTTGTTACATGACTAGGGACCAACAACTTTATTCATGTTGTTGACTCAAACACAGATAAATGAATGGTTCAGCAAGGTCATTTTTTTATTCTTCAAATTAAATGATTTGTTTGAACTACAAAGGGAAGGAAGTTTTACTTTTTGTGAATATGAGAACTTCTGGTATTCAGGAAGATTTTGAATATTTAAAATATACATTCTGTCTTTTCTCTAGAAGTTAAAAAATTCATTAACACAAATATTAACATGCAGAAATTTGGACCT
Source organism: Macroglossus sobrinus (assembly GCA_004027375.1). NCBI lineage: Eukaryota > Metazoa > Chordata > Mammalia > Chiroptera > Pteropodidae > Macroglossus > Macroglossus sobrinus. Next base: position 4,006 of record PVKZ01009445.1, read on the forward strand.
AATATAATACAGAGTGTAATATCTTTTCAAAATAAGAAAGATATATTGTTACTAAGAATACACAGTAGGAAAAGGAGAATCAGTAACTGACAATTTAAAATTTAAGGATCAAGAGAGTGAGCCATCTGGATTTAATCAGCATAAATCTATAGCTAGCATTAGCTTCACAATTAAGATACTCAAAAAATCCACTGTGTGAGTAAGAGCTTCCCATAATCATAATTTAACCATAATACTCTATCATTGACTTTCATTTTAAGACCACAAAGAATATGTACAAAGCAAGTAGGTGCTAAAAAGAGGGAAAAAAATTATCAATTGATATGTTACTTTACTTCTTGTTAATATAACTGATCAGAATTCTTTTACTGTTTATCATTCTAATTTTAGTAATCCTTAATATTATTTATTAATATGTCATACAATATTTATTGATAATAATGACATAGGTTAAGTAGATTTACTCTACATTTCATAAATCAAACTAAAGAAAATTTGAGGCATTATAATTTTAAAAGAAGCAATTATTATATCACTGTAATAATAATGGATGGAAAACCATGGACTCTATCTAGACCCACTGTGTTTGAATTTTAGGAGACAACTTGCTAGTAATCAAAATTATTGTTTTAATTCATTGCATTTTCAAGAGAGTATCAATTTTCAGAAGATATAGAAGATATATGGGGAACTTAAAAGCACGAAGTCTAGGAAAATAATTAAATTAAACTCAAACTTGAGCACTTGAACAATAGATTGGCAAAATCGAGTAAAAGCATCTATCAAAACAGGGAGAAAAATTTTAGAAAACGAGGCAAAAATGAGTCCTGGAGTTTAGCAGAAACAGGAAATTCAGAGTCACTAGATATTCAAAGAAATATTGGAGAAGAAAATATTTTCAACATTTCCTAAGATAATGTCACAGCCCAATTTTATTTAAGTCTCTAAAAGTAAAGTGACTTCTGTGGGCATCTGGATTACCAGGGGAGTAGTGAGCCAGACTGGACACTCAGTCAATAAAGCTCTGAGAGAAAAAAGAACAAAGAAACTACAAAGGTAGAAATGAGAACCCAGGTGAAGGATGGAGAATAATAAAAGCTTGATACAGAAAGATTCAGATAAATAAAGGGACAATTATCTACAGCTATGACAGATGAGCAAATGATTTTCTACAGGCAGAGCTTAGAATGCTGACACTGGTTAAGTCAGTGAAGTATGAGGCTCTCAGAAGAGTGAAAAAGAATAGGGGCCAAGAAAGGATTTATCAGGCACAGTCAGAAAGGAGTCTTACTCCTCGATGGATGAGAATAATTAAGCACTGTTACAGGCCTGGGTTAGGAAGACCGTACAGGGAGATTCTGTAGAACATTTGCCTGTGAGAATGTCTGCCTTCTCAATTAGGAAAAAAGTCATTTCTATATTCAAATCATCATGGAAAGTGCTATAGAACTCTGCCACACTCTCCATGGAGCTTCATAACTCACATCAGCAACTAAAATTCCAGACAAACTGTGCACTGAAAAAGTAAATACTTTTAACCTGTTTACCTTTATATAACACAGTGTTAAAGCCTCTTGCAAGGGACAGAGTTTATTCTCCCATGAAAGTGTGATAAAAGTTGGAAAATAGCAATATCGACAGGGCATGCCTAGAGGAAAATGTTCAAAGATTTAAACCTGTGCTGAGCTAACTGAATTCCTGTGATTTTTCTGAACAATAAATTACTTTTCCTGGTAACATTCATTTATTGTGTGTGTGGTAACAATTTTGTTCCTGGATTGATATTGGGTTTTGGACTAGAATAGAAGACAAGCCAAGTAACAGGTGCTGCCAAACAGGAATGAAATATGGAGTAGCCTATAAATCTGCTTTTCTTGTCCCTTCCTCATATGCTGTTGGATGCTGCAAGAGAAACCAAAACCAGTAGTGGCAGAAACTGGACTGAGAGCTTCCTCTCTTTGAGCCTGTGCAGAAAGAGGATTTCTAATGACAGCCATACGATTAGTCGTTTTTCTTAAGGAGGATAACTTATAGCATATGCATATGCCAGAATAATACTAAGTAAAAAAAGGAGAAAACTACTGACATGGGCTACCATAGGAATGAATCTTGAACACAATGATTAGCAAAATAAAAAAGGTACAGAAGACTATATACTGTATGTATCCTTTTATATGGAGTTCTAAAATAGGCAAAAATAATCTATTATAAAAAAAAAGGTCAGAGAAGTGTTTGCTTTGAAGGATGTGTTGATTGTAAAAAAGCACTATGGCAAATTTCTATATCTTGACAGTGGTGTAAGTGACACTGGTGTATATACATTTGTCAAAACTCATTTAATTGTGTTCTTAAGGTCTGCGTGCATCATTATATATAAATTTTATTTTTCCCCACTAAAAGAGACTAGAAACAAATTCTGAGTTCTAGTTAGTAGGTTTTCTTTTTACAGTGATAGGGATTAGAAATTCAGACCTACTTTTTATGGATTTTTGTCTTGAGAGATGAATAAGTATATTAAAGATAATGGGATCCACGTTTCTCATTACTGGTTAAAGAAACTGTAAAAAAAGAGTAAGTTTAAATACAGCTTAAAGCATTGGATTGAAATTAAAAATCTCATAATGAATTTATATTTTACAAATACACACATACATGTTTATACATGCACACATATACATATACAAATATAAATGTTAAGATAGAAAAAGGCAAATATATTTGTATCTTTGCATACAAACACAAACATACATAGAAAGAAAGAGGGAAATAAACAAATACATTCATGGATGTGTAAATATACATATACTTACATGTGTGTTTGCATTTCCCAGCTCTGTATGTTGAGAAGGACTAGCACTACTAGCAAGTCCTTAATAATTTGCAAACTTAGCACTCAGATCCTAGTTCATACCAAATCCTGCTCTCCACTAACAGCAACTATGGATCTATAAATCCAGAATTAAGGCTGGGTAGCAAAAGATTAAAAAGTAAGAAATTAAGAAAGTCCTTTAAGAATGAAGTCACAGGAACACCTACCACCCCCAGATGAGAAAATTTGAGAACCCAAATAAATGACAATAATGTAGTAAAATTGAAATCCTCAAGCCTGCAGTTATATAAACCAATCAATCAATACAGAGAGAACAAAGTTTTTCTTTTTTTAAACTTCTGAAAAGATATTTATTCACCATAAGTCATATCAGTTTCTAATAAATACCTCTCAAAGTTTTTCTTTACAGTGAAATGTCAAATAAAAAACATAGAAAGATTAATGGAGTAAGAAAATTATTACAACATGCTAAAACTAGTGAGTAAATTTTTGTTGAGTTAGAAGATATTACATAATATCATGGTATCTCCTATAAATCATTTATTAGATATTGAGAAAAAATAGAAACTTTATTGTGAAAAACAGTTAAAATCTCCAGTATTGGGGAAAACCATCATGTGATGTGATACACTGAGAAGGACATATCACTTCTCATATTCCTTCCAAAATGCATAAATAAATCTAAACCCAAGCTGAAGAGAATTCTACAGAATGCCTGGTCTGTATTTTCAGGAACTGTCAAGATTAAAGCAAATATTAGAGGAGACTCAAGAATAATGATAACTAAATAACAGAAAATTTTTGCATTGAATCCTGACATAAATAGGTAGATGTAATATTATTGGGGCAACTGATAAAGTTTGAATATGAGCTTTGAAGTTTTAGCCAAGGTCCACCATCTTTTTATGTATAGGTCATTATGACAAATAGTTTAAGCTTTGCAGGCCATATGATCCTTGTTGCAGCTTCTCAGCTCTGCATTGTAACAAGAATGTAGCATGAACAACATGTAAGTGAATGAATATGATGTATTCAGAATAAACTTTATTAATAAAAACAAGTGGCATGGCATTGATAAATAAGGAATTTTCCCCCCTCTTCTTCTGTCTTTTATGATATTAACCGAACATTTTTTGTAGTTCTATTTTTTTTATCTTCTCCCTGACCATATCAATTGTTTCTTTTTAATTTTTTTTTACTGTTTGTACTAGAGTTTTAAATATACTTTAACTAACTGAGTTCACCATAAAATAATACTATACTATTTCATGTTTGTGATGCAGGAAACTTGTAACACAGTATTACCAATTTCTCCCTCCCATTCTTTATGACATTGCTGTCATTTACTTCATTTATCCACATGTTGCAATAACCTAATACATTTTTACCATTATTATGTTAAACAGTTATATAGATCAATTAAGAAGATTATTTTTAAAAATTTTACATTCATTGATTCATTCATCAATTACTTTTCTTCCTTTTTGTAGATATTGGTTTTTGAACTATATAATTTTTCCTTCTGGCTGAAGAACCATTTTTAACACTTCTTTCAGGACAGGTCTGCTGGTGGAAAGTCCAATGAATTATTTCCATTTTTATTTGTCAAAGGTCTTTATTTCTCCTCCATCTTGAAGGATCATTTCTCTGGATTCAAGGTTGTTGTTTCACGTATCACTTTACATATGTTAGTTCATTCTTTTCTTACTTGCATGGTTTCTGACAATAATTCTTACCTTTGTTTGTCCATAGGTAAAGCATTTTCTCTCTGCCCTCTGATTTCTTTCATTATTTTCTCACTGCCTTTGGTATTTTTTTGTAGTTTGAACATGATATGTCTAGATGTAGGTCTGTTAGGGTTTTTGTTTTTGTTTGTTTAGTTTTTTTTTTGTAATTTTTGTTGTTTTTGAGGGTGATACCTATCCTACTTGAATTCTCTGAAATTCCGAGATTTTGCATTGGTTTCTGTTATTAGTTTTAGAAAATTCTTGACCATTATTGATTCAAATACCTCTGCTCTGTCCTCTCTTTCTAGTATTTTAATTATATGTGTTACATCTTTCAAAATTGCCCCACAGCTCACAAATATTTTTCATTGTTTTTCCCCCAGTTTGTGAGGTTTTAATTGTTCTAATGTCCAACTCACAGATCCTTCCTGTGACCATTCCCAGACTTCTGACGAGTCATTTATGTTAGTAAATTTGTCATTTATGTTAGTGCTTTTGATTTCTGCCATTTCCTTTGATTCTTTACATTTCCATCTCTTTGCTTATATTACTCATTTGTCCTTGCATGTTATCTATTTTTATCATTAGTCTTTAACATATTAATATTATAGCAACTTTATGTTCTCTATCTGATAACAATTTCAACATATCTGTCATATTTGAGATGCTTGTTTGGCCTCTTAAAATATTCTCTCTCTCTCTCTTTATCTCTCTCTCTCTCTCTCTCTCTCTCTCTCTCTCCCTCCCTCCTTCCCTCCCTCCCTCCCTCCACCCCTTTTTGTATGTTCTGTAATTTTTTGTTGAAAACTGGACATGTTGTAAAGGCTATAAAAAATGAAGTAAATAGGTCTTAGTTTACATTACTTTGGGTAGGAATTGGGTTGTGTTTAGGTTTGTTCCACTTGTAGATGCCAGAGGTTTGAGTTTCCTCTAGTGTCCTTATTTGTTTTTTTATATTTTTTTCTCCCTGCCACTTGCAGGTTTCCCTCAGATCTCTTTCTTAAATAGAGTATGTTTTGAACCTTGTCCATCTGAAATCCAATGTTGTTATACTAAAATCCCAGTGATGTGGTGGTAGAATATAAGGCAGGAGAAGTGGTCTATAATCTTATGATAAAATCTCAATGTTTTACTGAGCCTGTGTCAAAGGCCTGTGACTTTCGCAGATGTTTTTTCATTGATATATCTTTTTCTCCATTTGGTGATATAGGGGCAAGAATGGAAAAAATGCCTTTTCCCCATATTAAAATAAGGCTCTGGTCAGATCTATTCCCCTTTGTTTTGCAGAATACACTGAGCGTATTACTCGCCCCTGTCTCTGCCAGAGACATGAGGGGATTTGCTTGACTCTCTAGGGTGAGAACTTAATGGGATACTGGGAGGTCAAATTGACAAAAGCATGGAGGCACCTCTAAAGCTGTGCCCCTAAGAGTTTCTCACTCTTGTTCTTAGTGCTCACTGAGCCTCCCACACTCTGTCATAGTCACCATTTAACTGCTCTCAAGGGTTTGTGACTTCAGCAGCTTCTGTTCCAATTAAGCTAATTTGCCTATGACCCTCACAGTGCTCCCATCTCCCTAGATTTGTTGTCTTTCTTGTTGTAAAAATGAGAGTGATGACTTCCAGCTCTTTACCTGTCAGAGCTGTATGAAGGAAGATTTTGATTGCGTCTCCCTTTCCATATATCTTAGAGGAGTCCGCATTGTAAACACAAATATATTTATATTCTCATTTTAGGAAGGGAGAAATTCTTCACTGAGATACCTCTGTGAAATATGTTCACATATTACAAAAGATGAGTTATCCCTTTAAGAAATCCAACTACATTTCTTAGAAGTGCCTTATTTAGACCATAGTATAAACAAGGCACCTTCGAAAGAGACTTACCTTTTAGAGCTTCTGTATACCTTTTTTTAGACGTGATTGGCACTAATCATGTGGTAACCTAGATAATATTTTACAAATTTTATGTTTGTTTGTTTTTTAAAAATAAATCCAATCATTTTATCTACAAAAACATCTAATTCTAAACAATATCCAAAAAATTGCATCATGTTATGATCTAGTACACATGCCTTTAATATTATCATCTATTTCTTACAACTTTCAAAAACCCAAGACTTTGAAGAAAAAAAATAGTCTTTAATAACACTGTATCTTATGCCCCTCAATCCACTCTATTTTCTTTTTGTTTTCTCTTTATTTCCATTTCCCATGTCTTCTTTCTCTCATTTCCACTATCCTTCCCCTTTTTTTTATTTCTGATTACTTCTCCTTTATGCTCTTCTTTCTCTTGGTTTAACTACATTTATTTATTTATTTATTTATTTATTTATTCATTCATTCATTCATCTATCTATCGATCATTTATTTAATTTTTAGTTGTTTCAGTGCTTCTTTCTCTCCAAACTATTTCTTAAAGCCTTCTAGCTTCTCTTTAACACAGGACTGACACTGATGCCTTAAGCATTTAGTGACCTCTGAGTTGTAGAAAAGAGAAGAAAAATGTCCTAACACATTGATTTCCAACAGT
>PVKZ01009446.1:0-11093 GCA_004027375.1 Macroglossus sobrinus
TTCCCGGCGCTCCGGCCGCTGCCTGGGCCTGCGCGCCCTGCTCCAAGGCGCCCTGCCCGCTGGGCCCAGGCGCGGGGACGGCCTCTGCGGCCTGGGGAGATCCCGCAGCTGCCGCACCGGCCTCCCGCGCGCCGGCCCCACCCGGGCCCTCGCGGCCTCCACGGCCATCTGGGCCGCCAGAGGTGCCCGGCCCGCCTTGACCTTCAGCCGCGCCGCCGCCGCCCTGGTCTCCCGCCTCCATGGTACCTCAGCCTTGACTGCCAACGGACAGGCAACTGATGGACCTACTGTTGAACAATGGGGTCACCTTCAGTAAGCTCCGCCCACAGAGGCGAAATTGCAGGGGCTCCCGCAGCGCCTGCGCAAACGCTCTCGCTGCATCTCCCGAGGCTCTCCTTGGATGGTTCTGGGCACGTGACTGTTTACCGCCAAGCCTGACCCCCCATTCCCAGTGAGCTGCAAACCCTGTGACAGTGCCACCAGGCCACCTGCATGTGTGACCAGTTTGCTGACCATAGGTCACCTATCATTGAACTCAGAAAATGAGCCAGGAACAACAGGGCCAGACACAGCCTGTCCCTTTCTCCGGTAGCAACAAATAGCCCGATTCCCAGCAGGACTCACTGCTGTGCCTAACCTGACCCCGGGGACCCTCCAGCCCAGGTCCTGGGGGGGCCTGGATGGAAGGGCTTCACTCCTCCAGTGCCATTTCTCACTCCAGGCACTGTTGCTCCATGGTGGCTGCCAACCCAGGGAGGGTGCTGGCCAGTCATCGAGTCTCTGCCCAGGGGCCCCCAGGCTGCAGACACACACCCTGTGATGCCTCCAGGAGGCTGGCTTGGGCCCAAGTCACCCCAGGTGCTCAGGAGGTACCAACCAGGCTGGAGGGCTGCAGCAAGGGGAGCACCACCCCAAAGACAGCTCCCAGTGGCTTTACCCTCTGCTGGCACAGCCCTCATGGACTCTCCCTTCTCCAAGAGCAGTCTTTTAGTCCTCAGGGTGGTGGGGAGTGAGGGACAGGAGGAGACAGGGTTTCTCAGCTGGGAGATGACCCTATGGCTGCTGGCCTGCTGGATGATGGTTGACATCTGTGTCTGCAAGGGGGTCCCGGCAACAGGAAAGGTACAGCTGCAGGCAAGCAGGGCTGGAGACGATGGCAGGGCTCACAAACTGCATTGAGGCAGGTTTGGTCTGTGCCAGGATCCCCTGATGCCATGTGGAGGTGCCTGGGCCAAGGTCTGGGCCTGGGTATGAGGGGCAGGACAGGAACCTCAGTCCAGGCTGCTTGATCCTCACCCCATGGCTGCAGACATCTCCCCACCCTCCACATCCAGGCCCAGCAATCTCCCCTAGGGAGGAGCAGAGACCAAGGCAGCAGCTGCCCCTCCTTTGTACCAGAGTCCATATCCCTTCCTTACCTCCTAGTTCCTTTTCAGTCCACGACATCCAGGTTGCAGGATAAAGATACATTAGAGGGAGCTAACACCCCACTATACCAAATACTTCACCAGGTGTTCCAGCCCTCTTTGTCCCTGACCTGAAGCAAGTCCAGTCAGCCCTCAAATTCATATTCTACTCTTCCTGGGTTTTATGTCATCTCTCTCACAAACTAAGCTCTTTTGTGTTCAGAAAACACAATGGCGACAAGGATTTTAGGAAACCAGAAATCTGGTGAGAGGCATGTTTTCTGAAAAGGAATTGTGATCAAGACTCTTAAAAAAAGAAATAGCAAGTAAACACGCAGGTCAACATCTCTACCCTCAGGAATCTCTCTTACGGGAAAAAGCACTCATGGAACGTCTTCAATACAAGGATTCCATTGAAAAATTAGCCACAAAAATTTATGGAAAGAGAAATCATTTAAACGTTCAAGAATCACATTATTCAAGTCTGTAAATGGAGTTAACTGCCTCCTGCATGCGGTCACTGTGAGGATGTATGAGGCAAGAAGGTAAGAATGCCCAGGTACAGAGTTGCAGCAAAACTGAGGTTTTATTGCTCAGATGGAACTTGTCTCCCTGAGATCCTGCTTCACACAAGCTACAAAGTGTCTGCTGCCCACTGATAAGCAGCCCCTTGTGCCTTACCTGGCTCTGGGGTTGTGCAGTCAGTGTAGGCAACAGACCTTGGCTAGAGCAGTGAGCGCATTTCAAGGAAAACAGTTGTGGACAGATCATGCTGCCTGTACAAGCTACAATATCGCCTGAGGAGATGGTATGGATCTGTACTGGCCTGGCAGCCCTCGACTCCCTGAGCATGTGCCCCATCCAATACACAAGTGCCTGTCGCACATTGATAGGCAGCTGCCCCTGTCCTGGGTGGCATGTTCAGGCCCAAGGTGGGCATCAGCTGACCTTGCTACAAGTGGAAACTTGTACAGAGAGCCACAGAGATAGTGTAGGCATGTAAACTGACACTGCAGTGGCAGGGGGAAAATTTCTCAATAGACCCTCGAGACTCCCAGGGTCCCTGAGCCACCCAGCATGCATATCACCCAGAGGTTTGTCTAGTTTCTGAGCCTTACAGGCAATGGACAGGCAGTGTCAGGCCTTGAGGAGCACTGGTCCCTCTGCTAAACTCTCCTAGGTCAGGGACGGGGTATAACGACAGCTGCCTACAGCTCTGTCTCTTCCACTTACCCATAGTTGCAGCATAGGCAACAACCATCTGTGGATACTTTGTAATTCCCACCAGGTAGCTCTGATCAATCAAAAGCAGTGGCTAACCTTGGCCTATGGAGGAGCCCCTCCCAAGGGGCCATAAAACCAGTGCTTCCTGAGGCTGGTACCAGCCCACAACAGAGCAACTCCTGACTAGTCCCATAAGCGGTACACACAAAGGGTGGTCTCAACAAGTATATAAACCTGCTAGGGCACATCTCACTCAGTGGGGCCAGCCCCTACACAGCAACTCATACCCTGTGAGTGCAGCCAATTCCCACAATTAGCCTGAGCATTAATCCCAACCACTAATACACTAACAACAATAAAGGCTTGGTGACAACAGAAGATCACACATAACCCACACAAAGATCACGTACAGAGCCCCCAGTATAAGTGATCAGGGAGTGTGCACCACTTGGCCACACAGGACACCTTCCACATTAGGCCATCTGGCCAAGGCTGAGAGATGAAACAAATATTCTGAGCACAAGGAAACAAACTCAGAGAGGCTAAAAAAATGAGAAAACAAAGAAACATGCCACAAATGAAACAACAGGAGAAAACGCCAGAAAATAAGCTAAATGAAGTGGAGGCAAGCAACCTACCAGGGACAGAGTTCAAAATAATGGTTATAAGAATGCTCAATGAACTTATGGGGAGAATGGATGAGCACAGTGAGAACCTTAACAACATAAAAAAGGACATAAAAACCATTAAAAAAGAACCAGACAGAAATGAGGAATACAATAACTGAAAGGAAAAATCCACTAGAAGGATTCAACACTAGATTGGACAAAGCAGAAGATCGAATCAGCAAATTAGAAGACAAGGTAGCAGAATACACCCAATCAGAACAACAAAAAGAAAAAAGAACTTAAAGAAGAAATGAAGATAGTTAGAGACCTCTGGGACAACATGAAGTGTAACAATATCCAGCTCATAGGAGTACCTGAAGATGAAGAAAGAGAGCAAGGGATTGAGAATCTATTTGAAGAAATAATGACAGGAAATTTCCCTAACCTGGCAAAGGAATTAGACATACGATTTCAGGAAATACAGAGTCCCAAACAGACCTACATCACAACACATCATAATTAAAATGCCAAAGGTCAAAGACAAAGAATCTTAAAAGCAGCAAGGGAAAGGCAGGTAGTTACTTACAAAGGTACCCCCAAAAGAATGTCTGCTGACTTTTCAATGGAAACTTTGTAGGCCAGAAGGGGATGGCAAGAAATATTCAAAGTTATGAAAAACAAGAATCTACAAACATGAATACTCTACCCAGCAAGGCTTTGGATTAAATGGAAATTGAGATAAAGAGCTTCCCAGACAGGAAAAAGCTTAAGTAATTCATCACCAACATGCCAGTATTACAAGAAATGTTAAAGGGACTTCTGTAAAAAGAGAAGGAGTAAAAAAGAAAATAGAAATAAAAATATGAATAATAAAATGGCAGTAACAATGTACCTATCAGTAATCACTTTAAATGTAAATGGATTAAATGCTCCAATCAAAAGACATAGGGTAACTGAATGGATGAGAAAACAAGACCTATGCATATGCTGTCTACAAGAGACCCACTTCAGATCAAACGGCACTCAAAGACTGAAAGTAAAGGGATGGAAAAAGATATTTCATGCAAATTGAAGTGGAAAAAAAAGCCGGGGTGGTGATACTTATATCAGACAAAACAGACTTTAAAACAAAGGCTATAATAAGAGACAAAAAGGGGTGTTACATAATGATAAAGTGATCGATAAATCAAGAGGACATAATCCAAGTAAACATATACAAACTCAACACAGGAGTGATATAAAAAGAAAGATCGATCATAAGTTATACGCTCATAGTAGGAGACATTAACACCCCACTGACACCAATGGACAGATCTACCGGGCAAAGAATCAACAAGGAAACAATAGGCCTAAAAGACACACTAGACCAGATAGATTTAATAGATATTTTCAGAGTATTTTATCCCAAAGCAGCAAAATATACATTCTTCTTGTGTGCATGGAACATTTTCCAGGACAGACCACAAGGACACAAAACAAGTCTCAAAAAATTTAAGAAGCCTGAACTCATATCAACCATCTTCTCCGATCACTATGGTATGAAACTAGAAATTAACTACAAGAATAAAAAACTGGAAAAAACACAAAGACATGGAGTCTAAATAACATGCTACTAAACAATGAATGGATTAATTCGATCAAGGAAGAAATCAAAAGATACCTAGAGACAAATGAAAATAAAAGCACAAGGACTCAAAATCTATGGAACACAATTAAAGCAGTCCTAAGAGGGAAATCCATAGCAATACAGCCCTACCTCAAGAAACAAGAAAAAGCTCAAGGAAACAATCTAACCTTACAATTAAAATAACTAGAAAAAGAACAGCAAACAAAGCCCAAAGTGAGTAGAAGGAAGGAAATAATAAAAATGAGAGTGGAAATAAATGAAATAGAGTCTAGAAAAACAATACAAAAGATTGATGAAACCAAGAGCTGGTTCTCTGAAGCGATAAACAAAACTGACAGACCCTTAGCCAGACTCATCAAAAAAAAAAAAAAAAGAGAGAGAGAGGATTCAAATAAATAAATTCAAAAATAAAAGAGGAGAAATAACCACACGCTCCACAGAAATACAATGGATCATAAGAAAATATTACAAACAATTATATGCCAGCAATTTGGACAATCTGAAAGAATTGGACACATTCATAGAAACATATAGTCTCACAAGACTGAGTCAAGAAGAAATAGAAAATCTGAACTGACTGATTACCACCAATGAATAGAATCAATAATCCAAAACAATCCCCAAAAAACAAAAGTACTGGACCAGATGGTTTCATAGGTGAATTTTATCAAACATTCAAAGAAGAATTATCACCTACTTTTCCCAAACTATTCCAAAAATTTCAAGAAGAGGGAAGGCTCCCTAACTCCTTTTATGAGGCCACTATTATCTTAACTCCAAAGCCGACAAAGACATTACAAAAAAGAAAACCATAGGCCAATATCTCTTATGAACATTGATGCAAAAATCCTCAATATGATATTAGCAAACTGAATCTGGCAAAACGTTAAATATATCATACACTGTGATCAAGTTGGATTTATTCCTGGGATGCAAACTTGGTACAATATCCGCAAATTAATTAATGTGATACATCACATTAACAAATTGAAAGATAAAAACCATATAATCATCTCAATAGATGTAGAAAGAGTGTTCCACAAAATCCAGCATCCATTTATGATAAAAACTCTCAGCAAAATGGGAATAAAGGGAACATACCTCAACATAATAAAGTCCATATATGAGAAACCTACAGCTAACATCATTCTCAATGGGGAAAGGCTAAAAGCATTTTCCTTAACATCAGGAACAAGACAAAGATGCCCACTTTCATTACTCCTCTTCAACATTGTATTGGAAGTCCTAGCCACAACAATAAGACAAGAAAGAGAAATAAAAGATATCCAAATTGGAAAGAAAGAAGTAAAACTCTTGTTATCTGCAGATGACATGACACTATTTATAGAGAACCCTAAAGATTCCACCAAAAAAAAACCTGTTAGAACTGATCAATGAATTCAGTAAAGTAGCAGGTTACAAAATAAATTTTCAGAAGTCTGTGGCATTTTTATACATCGATGATGAACTCTGAGAAAGAGAAATGAAGAAAACAATCCCATTTACGACTGTGTCAAAGACTATAAAATACCTAGGAATCAAATTAACCAAGAAGGTAAAAGACATGTTTTCAGAAAAATATGTCATTGAAAAAAGAAATTTAAAAAGATACAAATAAATGGAAGCATATACCGTGTTCATGGGTAGGAAGGATCAACATCGTTAAAATGGCCATACTACCCAAAGCAATCTATAGATTCAATACAATCCCTATCAAAATACCAATGACATTTTTCAGAGAGCTAGAACAAATAATCCCAAAAATTTATATGGAGCAATAAAAAAAAAACACAGCAATCTTGAGAAAAAACAAAGTCGGAAGTATCATACTACCTAATATTGAAATATATGAGGCTACAGTAATCAAAACTGCATGGTTCTGATATAAATACAGATACATTGATCAATGGAACAGAATAGAGAGTCCAGAAATAAATCCATGCTTATATGCTCACTTAATATATGGCAAAGGAGGTAAGAATATACAATGGGGTAAAGACAGTCTCTTCAATAAATGGTGTTCAGAAAACTGGACAGATACATACAAAAAAAACTGAACCACCTTCTTACACCATATACAAGAACAGACTCAAAATGAGTTAAAGACGTAAATGTAAGACCCAAACCCAAAAACTTCTAGAAGAAAATGTGGGCAGTAAACTCTCTGATATTACTAACAGAAATTTATCTTCATATATATCTTCTTGGGTAAGAAAAACAAAAGAAAAAATAAACAAATAAAACTATATCAAACTAAAAGATTTGTACAGCGAAGGAAAGCATCAACAAGACAAAAAGACAAGTGACTGAAGAAGGTACATCTGATAAGAGGTTAATATTCAAAATATAGAAAGAACTTATAGAACTTAACAACAACAACAAAAAATACAATTAAAAATGGACAGAAGACCTGAACAGATACTGCTCCAAAGAGGAAATACAGATGGCTAACAGACATATGAAAAGATGCTCAAGTTTGCTAATATCAGAGAAATGCAAATTAAAACAACGAGATATCACCTGACACCTGTCAGAATAGCTATCATCAACAATTCAAAAAACAAGTGTTGGCAAGGATGCAGAGAAAAAGGAACCCTCATACATAGTCGGTGAGATTGCAAATTGATACAGCCACTATGGAAAACAGTATAGAGGTTTCTCAAAAAATAAAAAATAATGGATATACCTTTTGATCCAGCAATTGCTCTTCTGGATATTTATCCAAAGAAAATCAAAACAATAATTCGTTAGGAACTATGCACCCCAATATTCATGGAAGCACAATTTACGATAGCCAAGATATGAAAGAAACCTAAATGTCCATCAACAGACAACTGGATGAAGAAGATATGGTTCACGTACAATGAAATATTAATCAGCCATTAAAAATAATGAAATCCTACCATTTGCAACGACATGGATGGACCCAGAGCTTATAATGCTGAGTGAAATAAGAAAGAGAAAGATAAATAACATAGGATTTTACTGATAAGCAGAATCAAAGGAAAAAAAAGAACAAACTGATAAAAAACAGACATAAAAATAGTGGACAATTTGGTGATGAACAGAAGAGGGGGTGGGGAGTGGGAATGAGGAGAAAGGTTAAAGACGTATAAAATAATAGCAGATAGATGGTCATGGGGATGCATAGCATGGCAGATAAAATGGAGTTAGCATTAATATGATGGCTAGGCGGAGGGCCAGGAGAGGCAGTGAACAATTGGGGGAATATTTTATGAAATATATAGATTTCTAAACAATGTAAGGTACCCTTGAAACTAATTTAAATAAATTTTGAAAAAAAAAAGAATTACATTATTTGCTGATATATTATCGAAGCACTTTTAGAAAGAGATCATGTCCATATGCCCCACCAAAGACTTTCAGGAGAAATTAATGCTAAGCTTGTGAAAAATATCTGAGTAATAAATTATACATTACTCTTCTTATTACACATTTAATGCATAAGACAGTTTAAAAGACCAAAGGTATACTAAAATGTTGACTGTGCTTAACGCAAAATGTCGAGACTCAACTGATTTTATGTCTTGCTTGGCCTAGTTGTTTTCAATTACATTCTATCACTTTCTGAATCCCTAGTATCTCCCCTCCCTTCCAAGCCCAGGACAAAGGCAAGAAAATATGCAGGCACTGAGGCTGAAAAGCAGACCCAGAATACTAGCTCGGTATTGTTTGCAGCACTTAACAAGTTTTTAATCACACCATTCCTAAAGCAAGAGGGAAACAAACAAGTGGGGCTGCAGAAGCCAACAACAATATGGGCAAACAATGAGGCCCCAGGGAGAGAGAGGCCCCTTCCAGAAATGGATTCCCTGTGTAGTGCCCAGCTGGAAGGTCGCAGGATTAGGGACCAGCCCCACTTCCAGGCCTCAGGGAAAAGAGGGGTCTGCTGTGCTGAATGTTTCTCATCACCAGAAAAAGCCTTTGGAAGAAGGAGTTGATTGAATCTAGGAGGGGACCGGGGTCTTCAGAAGTCCACCTGCTGAAAGTGAGGGGTAAAAGTCAAGTTAGAAGGGGTGACTCTCTCTAACCTCCAACACACTGAACCCCCTCCTGGAACCTGACACTTGAGTGTTTCCTGCTATGCATTACGGAGCCCCATTTCCAGCTAAGACTGGCTCTTAGGCCCCAAGCACAGGCCACCACCCCAATGTTAGCCCATTCCAGAACTGACACAGCCAGGACGCTGCCCTGCACTCTGAATTCCTTTTCAACAGCCTGCTGATGGTGTGCGGCGTCTATGTCCATGGCCATGCGGGCCATCTCTGCCTCCAAGTGAGACCCAAACGGCACAGTGATGGTGCTGAGGGAGTCATGGTTAAGGCGCCATCCATCAGTGGCTGAACTGGCCAGTGCCTCAAGCTTGCTCACACCTCAGAGGCTGGCCTTCACCCGACTTCCCCTCCAAAAGTCCACCCCAACCTTGCAACAACCCACCCAGTCCTGCCAGCTCAGGCCACCTTGGCCTGCCTCCCTCCTCCCTCAGCTCATCCTGTCCCTACTCCTTCACTCTGTGGGGTCTGCCTACCCATCCTCCAGCCTCCTCTCCTCTCCCACTGCCCTGCCAACAGGCTACCCCTGCTCCCATTTTTGTCCCCCCATCTCACACCTGCCCTGTTTGTCCTGTGTCCTGACCCCAAATCCAAATGTGGCCCGTGGGATGGCCCTGACCCATCCCTTGGCCACCACCTTCATTGGAAAGGATACAAAACAATGGGTCGGTCGTCTGGTCCTACAGCCTCTGGAGCTGCATCTCCATCTGGACCGGAAGCACACGATGCCGGCGCCACATTGGCAGCCTCTATGGCTGCTAATCCCACCCTTTCCTCGACTTCAGGGCCTCCCAGTCCATGATGGCCATCCTGCTCGTCTTGGGCATCAGGGCCTCCTGGGTGATCCCAGGCATCCGCGCCACCTTGGTTGTCATGGGCCCCAAGGCCACCTTGGTTGTCTGCGACACCAGGGTCTCCCTCATTGCCATGGGCAGCAGTGCCACCCTGGCCATCAGGACTGCCAGGGGCACAGTGGCTGCTGGCGCCACCAGGGCATTCCTGGCCTTGAGGGCTGCCAGGCTCAATCTGGCATTCGGGCCCACCAGGGCCACCTTGGTCATCTGGGCCTTCGAGGACATCCCCCGCACCAGCCACACCCCCTACCCCTTCTTCTGCGGCCTGTATGGCTGCTTCAACTTCTCCATTCGCCTCAGAACCCATCTTGGCTGCGACGGCCTTCTGCCCCGCGCCTAATGAAATAGAGGACCAGTGTGGACGATCCTTGGGTTCCCGCACAGCGCTGCTAGGGATTTCCGGGGCGCATGCGCCAAGCACAAATGGAGTCGATGGGTTCGTTCCAAGCCGTCCCCAAGAGCCCGTGGACGGCTTAGCCAATGAGGACGCCCCCACGGAGCTCCGCCCCTCCTGAGTGCGCCTGCGCCAATAGAATGGCGCCCCCCCCCAGGTGAGCTAAGGCCCTGGGAATGTGAGTTTTCCACCAAGCCTGCCCAATCCACATTTGCGGGTGATCCTAAGAGCCTGTGCAAATGGCAGGAATGTCCCCCTCACATAGGACAAGTTTTCCGACCTCAGGTCCCTTTCCAAGCGTATGAGCCTGAGTAGTAGAGCGGAAACCGTCCCTGGGGTGGTTCCCAGGAGGAGTCACACCTAGTCCTTGCCTGACGCTGAGGACCCTCTAGCACATTCCCTAGGGAAATGCAGATGGATGGACTTTGCTCCTCCAGTGTCATTTCTCACTCCAAGCACTGCCTGCCAGCCCCGGGAGGGATGTGGCTGGCAGTCCTGCTGCCTCCGCCCAGGGGCTCCCGGGCACCAGGCTCACACACTGTGATGCCTCCAGGAGGCAGGCGTGGGCCGGGGTCAGCCGAGGTACTCAGCATGTAACAGCCGGGCACGAAGGGTCCCGCACAGGGAGCACCACCGCTTGGACAGGTCCCAGTTGCTTTGTCCTCTGCTAGCACAGCCCTCATGGGCTCTCCTTGCCCAGGGACTGTCTTCTGGCTTTCAGTGTGGGTGGGACATAAACTGGAGGTGCCAGGGGTTCTCGCCTGGACAGTGACCCTACTGGGTAAAGGACTGCTGAGTGCTGGTCCACTTCTGTGTCGGCAAGTGGGTCAGGGCAACAGGTAAGGTACAGCTACAGGTGGACATAGCTAGGGACAATGGCATGGCTCAGGGACTGCATTCCCTGGGA
>PVKZ01009447.1:0-10976 GCA_004027375.1 Macroglossus sobrinus
GCTCCGCGAAGCCTGGTCCGGACCCCGCATCCCGTACCCGCACGGGAGCCAGGCCCCTCCAGTGAGCGCCGAGCTGTGGGGAGCTGTGAGGGATGGGGCTGCCGCTGGGACCCCCCTCTCTGGTCCCAGGCCCCATGAACCCCGGCCACCCTGGCTCACCCCTCCCTCACTGCCGGCACCCTCGTTTTTCTAACAGAGGTGCTGGGAGGATTGGGGTGGCGTGAAGGACAGGTGGGGGGCCCCCCGAGGAAGTTAAAAGAAAAAACTCAGGAATAACGACGCGAGAACAGTGTCATTCTTAAAGGGACATGCTCCCACCCTGGCCGCCCAGCAGAGCCGAGCTGGTCTGTGTGCGCCCCAAAACGGAGCCCTCACCCCAACGTGCATGCGGGCCACTGGCATTGGGTGACGCCCAGATTCTGTCTCACGGCCCGGGTGAGCCCCGGGTGCCGCACTTTGAACAACCCCCCCGTGCTGCTGGTCCGGCCCACACTCGGAGGCCGTGGGCTGTGGCTCCGGTTCCCTGGGCCTGGCCCTCGTCGGGCACAGGCTGGGACCCCCGATGTCACCTCTCTCCCATGCATTCCGTAAACGGGGAAACCGAGGCCCAGGAAGTGACATAACACGATGCAGCTGGTGCCCCGCCCGCGTGCTCCCCACCCCCCAGCGCTGCCCTCCGGGGGGCCGGCCACCCCCCTCCTCCGACACTGAGCGGGGCCGTCCTGGGGTGCGGCTTCTGAGCCACGTCGTGGGGGACGCGGCCGTGTCTGCTCCCTGCCCAGTGGGGTCTCACGCTCGGGGGGCGCTGGCGGCACGGTGTGAGGACCCTCAGTGTGACGCCCCCCCGCCGGGCCCTCCCACCCGGCCCTTCCGACCGCGCATCCGGGGTGCCCCGTGCGGTGCCCCTGTGCCCTGTGGGGCTGTGCCAAAGCCAGCGCCGGGGGGGGGGGGTGATGCCGGGCGGGGGGCCGTGCTGCCTCCAGGACGCTGCGTGTCCCCCCCAGTGGGGAGTGACCCGGCGTGGGGAGTGAACCGCGGCCCCTCTGCCCCTCAGCTCAGACCAGCGGCGGCGGGGGCGCCGGGCTGGACGGCATCGTGAACCCCTACACGGCCCTGCCCACCGCGCAGCAGCTGCTGGCCCTCGAGCAGAGCGTGTACGCCTCCGACCCGTTCCGGCAGGGCCTGACCCCGCCCCAGCTGCCGGGGGACCACATGCACCCTTACGGTGAGCGGGGGGCGGTGAGCGGGCGCCCTTCTCCCCACAGGCCGTCCCCAGGGACCCTCCCCGGGGAGCCGGGCCAGGCCAGGCCGGTCCCCGCGCCCGCCCGGCGCCTCACGCCCGTGTCCGGTCCCCGCGCCCGCCCGGCGCCTCACGCCCGCGTCCGGTCCCCACGCCCGCCCGGTGCCTCACGCCCGCGTCCGGTCCCCACGCCCGCCCGGCGCCTCACGCCCGCGTCCGGTCCGCGTTGCAGGTGCCGAGCCCCTGTTCCACGACCTGGACAGTGACGACACCTCCCTCAGCAACCTGGGCGACGGCTTCCTGGCCACCTCGGACGCCGGGCTGCTGCCGCCCGGCGTGGGCAACCCCATCGACCACCTGTACTCCATGCAGAATTCCTACTTCACGTCCTGAGCGCCCTCCCCACCCCGGAGCTGGAGGCGGGGTCCCCCCACCCCGGTGGGACGACCAACCCCGCAAGGGGCGGCGGCTGTCGGATGGGGGGCGGGCTGGGTGGGGTGCTGTCGGGGCGGGGAGGCTGGCTCGGCACCCCCAAGGATGGGGCGCGTCACATAGTTTAACGTTCCTAGTGAGAGTCCTTAGCGTTAGGTCTGGAGACGTGTCTCGTCTGGGACGGGGACTTCTACCGTAGACGTGCTCGTGCAGAGGGGGGACCCAGGGACACTCGGGCGGGGCGGGGGGCCCCGCACGCCTCTGCGCGTGCACCGTGGGTGCGCGTGTGGGAGCAGCCCATCCCCCCATCGTCCGAGGGGACGCATGACCACGACAGGCACCAGCTGTACAGCAGAAGTGACTTTATTTTCCGTGTGAGCTGTATTTAAGGAAATGCTTGATGCACTTAAGTTATAAAACGAGATGATTTACTTTTATAAACTTTATTTCCAGTCTGCGGAGCCTCGGCGGCGAGCGAGCGGCAGCTCTGCGGTCCGGGAGTGTCGCCAAGGCCCGGGCAGTGGCTGGCCGTGCTCTCTCGCGGGGCGTGTGTGTTCTCTTCGGGGTGGAGTCACTGGGTTTGGGGGACGGGGCCACCCCGGAGTTTGTTCTCAGAAAGTATAAGGCGTAGACTCCCGGCTTTCTCTTCCGTTCCGGCGTGAGGCGGCGGGTGGCGTCCCTTCTGCCCTTGGGGGTCCTCGTCTGCACGCGTGGGGTGAGGCTGAGGGCACGCACCTACCTCCCTGCGGGGCCTCAGGCTTCATCGCCCCCAGGACACACGCGCAGGGCTGAGGTCACCCCCGAGATCTCTGATTACAACAGGGCAGCCAGGGGGATGCTGCCGGGGTTCCTCGCGGGTTGGGGGCTGTGGTCGAGGGCCGGGGGAGGCCGCCGTGCCGCTCTCGAGTGGAGGTGGCGGACCACAGCCTGCGGCCCATATCTGTGGCCTGCCGCTGCGGCGGCCTTCACCGTGTTTAGGGGTTGTTCGGAAGGGAAGAGGAGGAGATGTAGGGGGCCGGCGAGTCTGCGAGCTGCTCCCTCCCTGTCCGGGTCCCCCCAGAGGTGCCGGCCGCTCCAGGGGCATCTCATGCGGCCCCCGGGCTCAGGAGCCCCTGCCTGGCTCGCTCTGCGGCCCAAACACAGGGGATCCAGCCGCCACGCACGTGGGGACAGTGGCCCACCCCGTTCTCCACGCGGTGCTAGGATGGGCCGCCCCGGGGCTGGGGACCCCAAGGAACCAGAGCGAGGTGCTAGGGACGTGGGGGACGGCAGGGACTCCCCTGACGGGGGCCGGGGACGCCGTCTGTCATCGGAGCTAGGGCCCAGTGGCTTGTCCCCTTCACCCCAGCCAGGCCGGAGGGAGCACAGCCCTGAGTCCCGTCTGCGTGTGTGATTCTGTGTCCGTGTTTATAGTTTATGCAAACCACCGAGAAGCCCCACCCGCCTGGCGGGCAGGGCCGGGCGGACGCCGCGGAGAGGCCCCTGGCGCCGGTGGCAGGTTGTGTGCCCGACCGGACAGAGGTCCTCCTGCTCCTTGTTACCCCTGGCGACCGAGACGAAATAAAACCTCACACACGAGCTGCTGTTTGTTTGGGGGCCCGGGACCAGGGGACACGAGCGTCTGGTCCGAGGACATGGGGCTGAGCGTGGGGCGGAGCTTCATGTGGGGGGACAGAGCGGCTTCCACACGGCCAGGAGGAAGGGGCTTCACGGGGACCCCACCGCGGGGGGCCCAGCATCCTCCCCACCGCCCCCCCTGCAGGCCTGGGTGTCAGCAGCGTGTATGGCGGGGGCTGGGCCGTCAGAGGGGCATCCCGGGGAGGACAAGGGAGACGCGGGCAGGTGGGGCGCCCATGCCCGGCAGGCGGGGCTACCAGACGGAGCCCCAAGGTTCTCATCCGTGTTGACTGGTCGGTGGGTGGGGGCTGCCGTGACTGCGAGGGGTGGTCGGCGAGACCCTGGACGCCCTCTGCTCTCCGCGGTGGCCAGGTGTGTGCTGCTCGCCCCACCCCGACCCCTGCGGTAGGCGGTGACCTCGCCTTCACTGAGGGCCTGGATGGAGAGGGGTGACTTACGGGGCTGGGCCAGCAGGAGGGGACACAGAGTGGCTAATGTCGCCCCTTTATAATGCTCGATGGCAACAGACATTATATTTTTGCTCACAGGGAGGACCGGGGAGGAGTTCGGGCAGAAGGGCACCCCCTCCCATGATGTGTAAGGAAGACCTTGCTCCCGGCGTCCGGGCTGTCCCCAGCGCCCGCTTGTCTCTGTCCCTTTCTCTGCCCCTGCGAGCAGGCACTTCCAGGTCCAAACCCAGCTCCACCTTTCCTGGGTACCTTCCTTAAAAGACAGAGGGCGTGGGCCCTTTTTCTCTGCTCTGCGCCACTTTCTCCTTCCTGGCCGGAATGCGGATGTGATGGCTGGAGCCGGAGCAACCATCTTAGGTCATGAGGTAGACTTGTGAGCAGAAGCCACACATGGTGAAACGACAAGGTACAAAGAGCCTGGATTTCTGAACTTCTTACATTCTAATGTACACACACGAGGGACAAATAAACCTCTTTTTTAAAGTCACTGTTGTTTTGTGTTTCTTTGACTCACGATCTCGTCTCATCGGAACTGATGCAGAAAGCAAGCCCAGCTAGGAGGGAATCTGAGCCCATTCCGTCCCCTTCGGGCTACAAAGGGATCGAGGGCAGGGTCCAGATGCTTCATTGATGGGTAGCGGAGCCCACAGAGGTGAGACAGGGTGGGGTTCTTGCCCCGTGACCTTGGAACTCACAGATGCCCTGGGCCACAGCCTGGGAGCTGGGGCTCTCATCCCTTATGGAAGGAGGTGCAGGTGTGTTTCCATTGTTGTTTTCATCCGCCTCTTCTCATCAATCTTCTCGGGGATGCCCTCCACCCACACGTACTGGGGCGTCTGCGGCCGGTCCCCCAGCCTCCTGAAGGGGCGTGAGTGAGCGAGCGATTCTATGTGGCATTTCTCGGCTCTGGCCACCAGTGCGATGAGAAGTCGTCGTTCACGTATGCACACGTGTTCACACGCTAGTCACATGCACGTGTGTGCCCAGTACGCATGCACCCGTGGACCAGGCGCAGCCACAGTCCGCGGCCCTGGGCAGCCGGGTTTCAGCTCTAGGTCCAAGCTGCCGTCCGGACGGTCTGAGGTGGTGTCGGGTGCACGTGGGGTCCGGGGGGTGGAGTTAGGATCCAGTATTCGCTTCATTCCCATGATTCAAACGCTTTTTCTGACCATCTGCTATTATCTGCGGGGGCGGGGAGCAGGAAATGGGAGAGAACCTGTGTGATGGGTGGTGTGGGTCTGGGGTCTCGGTGTCTCCCTGTGGCCTGCGCTCAGCCTCGGGTGCCCCCGCCCCGTCCACGTGGGAGGCCGCTGGGACCCAAGTGCGTCTGGCGGACATTCACCGACGGGGATTCTGTCAGGGGCCCCGTGACCGGCCACAGATCTGAGCCTCGTCCTGTACTTAGATTTACCAGCAGAGCTGGTTTAAAAAAAAAAAAAAATTCCCCATTTGACTGATTCCTTTGTAATACTTGCCGGTTAGTCACAAACGATGTTTTTTATCATTCCCCTACAACGCTAACGCGGACATCCCCGCTAGGCGCCCCACGGTCCACTCAGCGGCCGTGTGACGAAGCCATGTGAGCGGCTTGCTCCTTCACGCGCTGGACACTCGAGGTAAGCTTTCTAGGAACCGTCTCTGCGCCGGTCTCTAGCCCAGAGACGCGAGTATGCATTTCCGTTTGAAAACTCAGCTTTGCAAGCGACGTTATCTTTGTTTCCTTAGTGGTGGGAAGTTTTGGGAATGGATTGTCAGGATGGAACCGGGCTTCGAGCAGAGGTGTCCGCAGAGTTCTGTAGAGGCAAAGGAGAGACGGAGGTGGCATCGGGGTGGCGGTGACATTTAACTGGGGCCTCGGGCGACGGACGAGGAGCGTGCCAAGACACGGGTGGGGGAGGGCAGCCCAGACAGGAAGTGAAGGGAGTATGGCAGCGCTGTTTGGGGAAGGTGGCCTTGGTGGCTGGGACTCGGAAGCTCGGGGAGGCGGGGAGCGGCAGGGCTGGGACAGGCGGTGACGCTAAACTGGATGGGGAAGGACCTCGCCCCTTCACGGACGAATTCATACACTGGGGGTGGAAGGTGGTCGATTCGACGAGCTTGTCCTGAGCAGCTCCTAGAAAGGGGCATCACCACGGATGCAGCAAAGATGCCGACACAGACGCAGCTTCATCCCTGCAAAACCGAGACGTCCACAAGGAGATAAAGCACATTGTTAAGTAGCCTGGGTGCATGCATTTAAGGAAACGTATGACAGTTTAGCAGTCCATCTCGGACGGGAAACACAGCATCACACATACACACGCATGTGCCTAAGTGCAGAGCCCAGCAAGTCAGCAGGCTGACTTGGGGGCCCTACACCCCACAGCCAGAAGGGGGACCCCCCGGCGTCATGGGGTAAGCTCGTCACTTGTCATTAGGACGCCGACCGGCGGGGACACAGGCTCGGCCCGACAGAAACGACCTCGGCTCTTTTCCGAGAAGGGAGCTGAAGGGGGCGTGGACCGGGGGAGGGGCTCGCTCCGAGTGAGCTCGTGTCACCCGCTTTGTGACGGAGGGCCGAGGCCCGGTCGCCACGTATCACACACCCAACAGCCCTACGCGGGCAGCGGCTTCCGTGTCGAGCAGCACGTGTGGGACAGGTGGGGCGCCAAACCCATCTCCAGAGCTGGCTGAGGGGCCAGTGGTCGTGTCGGGCCGGCCCGCGGTGTCCGGGCGGCTGCCCACGCCTGGCTGGCGGGGCCGGGCGCTGTCAGCCGCATCTCTAGCTGCCTGCATCGTCCCTGTTCCTTCCGCTGGGTGTGAAGGACGCGTGCAGACTGGCCGGGCTGGTGGCCCGTGTCCCAGCGGCGTCCCCGCCCGGGAGCTGCTGCCAGGGGCGGGTGGGCTTGTCCTGTAGCTGAGCCCCTGGCCGGGCTCCGCTGTGTGGGGGGAAGGGCCGGAGCCACACGGGGACTCCTCCTGCCCCCGTGTCCCTCCGGCCCAGTCTCCTGCTGACGGCTGCTATGCTCAGGGCGGTGACATTCTTCACCCTGCAACCTTCCAGACTGGGGGTGTGGGCGGGGGGAGGGCCCGTCCTCCTGAGCGCGGTGAAGACGGGGCAGACCCCCGCCCGCCCCCGGCCCCCGGCCCTCGGGGCCGTCTCCATTTCTGGGCCCGGGCCCGTTGGTGACCCGGCTGTGCCCCCGAGGTGAGCGGGGTCCTCGCCTCATCACGGTTGTCATTCACACCCATTCAGCCGCACAGGGCCGGCTGGTCCCCGTGAGGCCGGTGACACGCGTTGTCAGCGCCCTTTCTGCATCCTTATCTTCGACTGCCGCAGAGAGCCTGTCACTCACGGGCTCGGATAGCAGCCGCCGGCGGGGGGAGGGGGGCGGGGGAGGGAGAGCCCCAGAGACCACCAGAGGCTGACGAGCCAGGAGCCGTTCCCGGGGGGTCCGAGGCCGCGGGTCGAAGCGTTTGGGGACAGCCAGCACGTGCGTCCCCAAACTTGGTAGGCGGCCAGCCGCTTTCCACGGGGCTGCCCTGGACGCCCCGCCTGCGAGAGGGGCCGTCCCCGGTGAACCCGAGGGCGCGGATTCGGGGCTCGGCCTTGGAGGTTCCCGGGCATCGGCAGAGAAGGTCAGCGGCCGGCCGCGTGGGGAGGGCCTGGGCCGAGGGGCCGTCCAGTCACGTGACACGATGCTGACTGGGGCAGCAGGCCCACAGGGTCTGAGGACGTGCAGAAGGGGGTCCAGCGGACGGTGTCAGACACGCACCCTAGGGCACGTTCTCACTGTGCCGCGCGTGCAAAGTGGCACACGCACGTGCAGACACCGAATGCTGTGTCCCCGGCTGGTGGCCGACGCTGCACGGCCGGGCCCGGGGACCGGCTCGTGACTAGATGGCGCCAGATCCGTGCGTTCCCCCCAAGGGACGGGGCGCAGGGCCTAACCGAGCAGGGTCTTCAGCGGTCCCCGCTCCAGGCGTCCGTGCACGGAGCGTGTCCACGGCTCCCGCCCGCTGTCAGAGCAGCTTCGCCCGGCTCCGTGCCCGCCGACCGCGCTCGGGTTCAAGCTGGGCTCGCGTTAGCATTCCTCCTTCGTGAGGGGCCCGTCCCCACCTCCCCCTTCCGGCATCCGGGGCCCTGGGCCTCTGGGTCCTGCTTGACGGACAGCCGTGAGCGCCCGGCCCCCGGCCCGTCTGGCAGGTGGTGGCGGGGATCCGTCGGACCCCCCCGTCTGCAGAGCTCACTCTGCTGTCGTGACTGAGCCGTGCCAGCCCCCGGTGATGGGGACGCTGCACCCAGCACGGCCCCGGCTGTGAGCGCCATGCGTGACAGCCCCCCGCCCCCAGCGCTGCGCTGCTCCGCCGAGCGACGCGCCTCCCACCCTCCGCTCCCGCGCCCGGGCCGGCCGGACTCTCCCCTTCTCGCCGCTGTCCTGCGCCGAGCGCTTCTCTCCTCCTCCGCATCCAGGCGGTCTTGATGGGCGGCGTCCTGACCCGCCGGGCTCCCCACTGCCTACGGGCCCGACCCCCACCTCGGCCTTTCCGAGCGGCCAGGGGTTCCGCGGCTCCCGTGGGAAGGCGTTCTGTGTGTTTCGCTTCCCCTGAGTCCCCAGCACCTGAAACGGCGCCTGGCACACAGTAGGTGCTTTATAAATTCTGCTTGGACGGAGGATGAAGTGGGCTTGGGGGAAGCTGGGGGCCTCCTCACTGCGGCGTCTGCACCCCTGCTCGCTGGGCTCCCCCCACTCAGCTTCTCCGCCAGGTAACAGCTCGTGTTTTAAATGGTCACCTGGGTCCAAAAATCTTTTATCGGGTGGAAGCAGGAAGCTCGATAGAGCAGCTACGAGCGAGGGGGGCGCGCGGGGTACTTACAGGGACGGGGAGATCGGATCTCGGTGTGTCCCGAACCCGGTCGTCAGGGCTCTAAGTGCCTGCCCCGTAATGGAGCTTAATTATGATTACAGCCGCCGGGAGGTGCGTTTTCAGGGTTCAGAAGGGACGTGCCAGGCATCTGACCTCTACTGCGATGGATTCAAAAACAGGAGGCCCCGTGACGAGCCCAGGAAGGAAAAGAGAGCGAGGTCTCCGTGTCTGCCTCTCACCGTGGCCCCTCTCCCCCACTCTGTCTCGGTCCGTCTCCGTGGCTCTCTGTGTCACACACGCGCACGCACACACATGCACACGCACCCCTGCAGATGCTGGGACAGCCGTGCGTCCCTTGTGAGGCGGTGGGAAGCCTTTGGAAGGACGGAGGGCTGTGGGGGTGGGGTCAGATGGCATGGCACGGTGGAGACTGAGCTGAGCCTGGGGGCCTCGGACGTGGCTTTGCTCCTGCGTCTGTCACTAACCGGCTGAGCGTCCAGACAAGTTGTGTCCCTGGGTCTCAGCGGCCGGTGGAAGGGGCGGTCTTGCTGCGGTGACTGGTCGGGTAAGGGTAAAGAGTGTGTTCCCGCCCTCTGCTGCAGCAGCCACGTTAGGGGCCGGGCGTACCTGGGGGCCGGCAGCCCTCAAACCCTGCAGGGCGCGAGCATCCCCTGCTTGGCCACCTGGCTTCCAGGCCATGTTCCCAGGGGTGTCTAGCGAGGGGTCTGGGGCGGCCCGAGGGCCTGCAGATTCGACGCCGGTGCCGCTGGCCAGGGTGCCTCACTCCTCGAGGTACAGCTCGAAGGTCGGGGGACCCCTCCCCCCAGGTGGGTCAGAGTGGTGCTGTGTGTTCGGGGTCGGCTCCACGCTGCGCACGGACCCCACGGAGCCCGACCGTCGTCGTGAGAGGCGGAGGGCAGCCAGGAAGCGAGGGCGGGCAGGGCTGAGTCGGACGGGGGTCGGCGGTCTCCGGCAGGCGTGCCGGGTGCTGCCCACGGCCCCGGCTGCCCCCGGTGGGCCCGATGGGCACCGAAGGGCGGGGAGGGGGACCACTTCGCACCTTCATGGCTCCCTGCTGTGTTGGTGAAACTTGTACCCCCGTTTTCCAGGAGAAAACCAGACCAGGGACTCGTCCCGTGTCGCCCAGCCGCCCAGCCACGGATACGCCCGGCGTGCCAGCCGACACGCCGGGCCGTCTGGCTTCAGAGCCTGCGTGCCGGTCATCATGTGGCACCCTGCCCCGTGCCGGGGGACGCCCGGGCCGTCCAGGTGGGGGTGCTGCAGGCTCGGGGCCGGTGGGGCACAGCGGACACCAGGCAAGGAAGTGACCGAGGGAAGAGAAATAGTGAAGGGAGAGGCTGAACAGGCTGAGAAAAAATAAATAAACAAGACGTTTCCACGGTGACGAGTATCACAGGACCGCTCACGGTGTTTAATGTGGGCACCACGGAGGCAAGGACAGGTCACGGAAACGTTGAGGAGGAGGTGACAGTGGCTTTGTGGCTTGAGAGCCTTTCTGGGGGATGCCCGAGCCCCCTGACTCAGGGGACAAGCCCGCAGGTCGGGAGTGGATCATAGCCACCAATGTACAGTGTGAGTGACGGACACGGTTCAGAGCACAGGCTGTCGCGGGCTGTCAGGGGTGTTTGTACTTCACCAGGGAAGGGGATTCTGAGCCGAAGGGATGCATGTCTCGTTGTGGGAGTTCAGATCGTAGTGGAGGCCCAGGACCGAGTGACGAGGCCTCTCCTCTGCACTAACGGAGAAATCCGATGCTGTCCCGAGCCTCCCGCTCTGCTTCTGCCGGGCACAGGCCAGGCACTCTTCCGGGGGGAAAGCCGGCCCGCGGGCCGCACCCTGGGCCTCGGAGAGGCCGGCTGAGGTGGGGAGAGGCTGCCGCAGGCCCTTGTCTGCTGACTGGTGACGGGTTCTTCCCTCCACCTTCCACGGCAGGCGGAGCCTTCGTCCGGTTCCGAGTGGCCCCAGGGCTGGCCACGGAGTGGACACCACACCCCCCAGAGCCGCCCCCTGCGGCTGGGTGTGGCTGGCCGTCCTGCTCGTGTTGGCTCCGAGTCGAAGCGCCCCCGACGGCTGGACGGGGACACGCGCGTCGTCCTAGCTCCCGTCGGGCCTGGTCTTAGGGGCGCACAGCCGGCGTGGGCGTCGGCTTGGTCGGACTCAAGCCCCGAAGCCCGAAGTCTCTCGTTGTCACGGGGTGGCCTGGGGGAAGGCCACCCGCTCACGGGACGGGAGTGGGCGGCTCACGTGGCCGGAGGCGCGTGCTGCTCGAGCCTTCGGCGTCCACACCCTCGTCGGTTTGTTTGCTGGCTCCCTCCCGGCTTGTGCCACGTCCGCAGCGTCCTCTGCTC
>PVKZ01009448.1:0-11125 GCA_004027375.1 Macroglossus sobrinus
GGCCCCGGTGAAGCCGGCCGCCCCGAGGCCCGTGCCTGCCAAACCCGTGGCCGCCAAGACTGAGGCCCCCAGGACGACCACAGTGAGGCCTGCAGTGGCCGCGAAGCCTGTGGCAGAAGCAAAGCCAGTAGCCGCGAGACCCCCCACCGCTGCCAGATCAGTGGCTGCGAAGCCCGAGACGCCCAGGCCCCAGGTGGCCAGACCAGCGGTCACCAGGCCGGCCACGGCTAAGCCCGCGGGTAAGACAGCCACGGCCAGGGCCGCTGTGCGCCTGTCAGATTTGTCCCTTCCCTGAGTGTTTCGGTCACTCGGGGATTTATTTTTGTGTCTGCTCCGTGTCTTCCAGTTAAGGCCTCCCGAGAGGTGCAGGTGTCCGAGACCACGGAGACCAGTGCCAGGCTCCGCTGGGAGAGGCCAGAGCCGCCCGCTCCTTATTCCTATGACCTCACCATCACCTCAGCCCACGATCGCTCGCCGGTGCTGAGGCTGAACCTCACGGCCACCGAGCACGTGGCCCGGGGCCTGCGCGCTGGGCACACCTACCACGTGGTGGTGGTCTGCCACCTGAGGTCCCAGGTCAGGGCCACCTACCAGGGAAGCTTCAGCACAAGTGAGTGTGCGGCCGGCTGCGGGGGGAGGTCGGTGCCCCGTTTGCACGCGGGACGTCGGCAGGCGAGCGGGGGAACTGCCCTTCCCCAGCTGCTCTGTCTGGAGGGGCCGCGAGGCCGGGTCGGAATCCTGGGCGTTGTGCTTGCTCCCAACGTCATCATGAGTGAGCAGAAGGAAAACGGGGTTCCCCGTGAACTGCCGCCCCACTTTCGGGGTCCCGGGCCCTCTGTGGAGGAAGCCAGGTCCCTTTGGCCTGAGAGCAGCGCCTTCCCCGGGGAAGGGTGTGCCCGTGTGACCGGCTGGGGTCCACCGTGCCCACTCCCACGTTTCCAGGCCACGGAGGGCCGCGGGCTCCTTTGGGAGTAACTGGGGAGCCCGCAGGCTCAGCCCCGGGGGCCACGGGGTGTCCACGGCCTCTGCAGCAGGGACATCAGAACCTGCCCACCCTGGTCCCACGGTGCTGGGCCCTGTCCCCTGCCGGCCGTTGTCCCCACCTCCTCCTCCGCTGCCGAGGCCTGCCGTGTGCGCCTTTCCAGTCTCTTAATGACTCACGCCACCCCCCACCTCTCAGTTCTTCTGGGTCCCCCCGTTCTCCTGGCCCCCCACTTCCCCCGGGTGGGGTGGGGAGGCTCACATCCTTTTCTCTCGTGGCCAGTGCTGTTCAGATCCAGGGCCTCTGCCCCGGACGGGGGTCCCCACCGGTCACCACGTAGTTCGTGGCAATGAGCGACCCACGACCCGTCAGCCCGGGGCTCTGTTTTCACGGCCGGGCACAGAAGCGGTTCCGTGGGGCGTGGGCGGATCCGCGCTAAGGTCAGGGGCGTCCTCAGTCGCTGGCTGGGGCGAGCGGGCTTGCAGGCGGCAGGCGTGGTCGTGCACGAGACTCCCCCCGGGCCGCCACGTCTCGACGGCCCACGCGTGTCTGAGCCCGATGCAGCTCGCCGCCGTCCTCACGGGGCCCCAGCCCTCCGGTCTCCTGAGCGCCCGACCCTGAGCTCCCTGCGTTTTCATCTACAGAGAGAGCTCCGCCCCCAGCCCCGCAGCCGGCCAAGCCGGCCTCCAGCTCCACCGGCAACCTCATGGTGAGCACGGAGCCGCTGGCCGCGAGAGACACGGGTGAGTCGTGAGAGGGTCTGGTCTGTCGCGGCGCCACGAGCGTCCTTCCGAGCCCCGTGCGGCCTGCCCGGCCTCGAGTCCGGGCCCCCTGCCGCGTCCCAAGTCCCGGCCGGGCGTGGCTCTGTGCGGCCAGGGTCGCCCCAGTCTGTGCGTTCCAAGCCCTAGGCGGCTGCTCCCCTCGCCTGCCCCAGGCTCTTGGAGAGAATCGGACGGGGGTCGCTTCGGGGCTGTGGCCAGGAGTCCCTGTGTCACCGGTCACCTTCCTCCGCTTGTCCTGGGAGCAGACGGGCGTGGGGGCTCCATGCTGTAAGGATAGCACTTCACCCGCTCAGTGACTCGTCTAGTACGACCTGCTTAGGGGACGCAGACAGCCGGACCGGAGCTCATGCAGGCGTGGGTCTGGAGGGGGCTGGAGGTGGCGGGGGTGAGGGCGGGGGCGGGGTAGACGTCCCGGTTCTGGTTCTGGTTCCCGAAGCACGCTCCGGGCTTGGTACCCCCGCACCGCTCCCGTGCGTCTGAGCGAGCGGGCACGCATTCTCCGTCTCCTCAGGGACCAGCAGCGGTCACCCGCTTCCCCTCCTGGGCCGTGGGGCTCTGTGGGGGCCGTGACCCCTCACCCAGCATAGCCTTAGGCTGCACCCCCCCGCCACGAGGAACCAGTGACCGAAATGGTCGACATTTCGTCTGTCTGTCATGTGTCTGTCATGTGTCTGTCATGTGTCTGTTCATCTGTCCATCCGTCTGTCAGTCCATCCATCATCTCTCTTTCTATTTATCTATCTATCTATCTGTCTGTCATCTATCTATCATGTATCTAGCCATCATCCATCAGTTCAACCATCCATTCATCCATCCATCCATCCATCCATCCATCATCTCTCTCTTTCTATTATCTATCATCTATCTATCCATCATTCATTCATCTATCAGTTCAACCATCCATCCATCCATCCATCCATCATCTCTCTCTTGCTCTCTATCATCTATCTGTCTATCTATCATCTATATATCTATATCTATATCTACATCTATATATCTATCTATCTCTATATCTCTATATCTATATATCTATGTATCTATATATCTATATCTATATCTATCACCTGTCTTCATCCCTTAACGTGGCCACAGCCCACACTGACACGTGGCATCAGGAATTGTGAGAAATACGGTAACTGAGGCAGTGCAGAAATTGTGCAACGATCATGCACATAAATGCATAATAAGGGTAAATAACCAAACGACTCATAGAACTAAGAAATGCTTAAAACAGTTTGCTTTTGGAAACGAGTTTAGAAATTGGTCCCTGCTAGAGATAACCACATGTTTTTCAAACTCTATCTTTTCTCGTGGAAAGATGGACAGAAAAACAGTAAACTCTCTCCTCTTGATAAAGATTTATGGGAATGATTCAGGGATTTGTGGTAGATTAGGTAAGCAAGCTTTATTGCATACAATATTTTATAAAAACGTCTGGTGTTATAATCTCAGACAGCATGGAAGTGTCGCTGTGGGGTGAGGTGTGGGATGGGGAAGAAACCACTCTGGCTTCTGCTCGTGCCCGAGTCCTACCTCGGGGGACGGCGGAGGAGGCTTTGTCCGTGTCGGGTGCCCTGCAGCGCCTGACCGGCCCCAGCCCCCTCTCCGCATCCCCTCCCTTAGCTTTCCCGACACCGCGCTTAAGCTCAGCCAGAACCCACAGAGAACTCGCGGGACTTCCCAAAGACGAGGGAATTCTGACTTCGGAGTCACCACGGTGACTCCCTGGAAAGCTGGCCCGTCCAGCGTGTGTGACATGCAGAGCTCCTAGCAGACACAGACACAGTGCCTCACGGCGAGCCGAAGCCTGGACGTGGACTTCACAGTGAGGTCTGGGACGTTTTCGGTTCTCGTGTGTGTGGTCCAGAACGACAAGGCTACATAAACAGTGCGCAGTGAGCATAAACAACCCGATTTTTAAACAAGAATCCGGCTGGGCTGGGCGGTTTTTTTCTTGAGACTGAGTCACACATTCAGAAGTAGGAGGCCTTTTCCATCCGGACCCTCACTGTTGAGGTCCCCTGTCCCCACATGTTACAGAGGCAAGAGCTTCTGACATCGGGGCTCGTGTGTCTTTCAAGAGTGCGAGTAGTTTTTCTTCTCGATCTCTCCCGTTCGCTCTGATGAGCACGTGACCCTCCGACCCGGCACTTGGGCAGTCTCTCCCCGTTCCCACGCGTGCGTTCCCCATCTGCCGAGTCAAGTCCGTGTAAGGTGTGAACTACTTGTTTTTCTTGAGAACAAGGCCCTGTGTCACTGAGCTGCGCGGTGACTGAGCAGAAAGTGCCCAGGACACGGCCGCTCAGCAGGTGGTGCCCGCGCACGTGCACACACACGTGCCGTGTCCGAGGGCTCTTTTGGAATTTAATTAATTGGATACCTACCTTAAAATGTTTAACATTCAAGATGGGAAAACAGAAGTAGGAGGTGAAAGCTTGTCTTCCTCCTTCTCTCCCTCCCTCCCGTCTCTCCCCGCCCCTCTAGAATTAAGTCATCTTAGAAAGTTTCCCAGCGGTAAACACATTTCAATGATATTCCTATTTTTTTGCGGATAGAAAAGGAAGGGACCATGTATCATTTTATTAAGTCACTTTTGAGAACTATGGTAACTTACTACTGAGCCGTTGCGTGTATATTTTGTATCTGAATGTCAAGTACCACAGTAGGTAATTGATACATAGTTTTTAGGCAGTTCAGGCAAATGGGCCTGTGAGTGTCAGCTCGCAGCAAGTAGACGCATCTCAGACACGCGCTGCTGGCCGCACACCTCTGCAGCATGCGTGGCCCCTGCTGGTTTTCCGAGTGTGTGTAGTTTCAGGTTTTTGTCACCGTTTTTCGCCTCCTCCTTTTCAGTTTTGGCCAAAGAAGCCTCGGATAGATATTTCCTATGCATGTCACTCTGAAAGCTAAGGCGGAAGTTTCTAGATGATAGTAAAACAATCTTACGCAGAACATTTGCGTTCTCGCAATATTACAAAGTGGATCCTGAATTGTTGCTCATCCATACATGTTGAAGAAAAGTTTCGATGCAAAAGAACGCCAGAATAACTGACAAAGCGTGTAACACGCTTTTTCACTCAGTCTAGAGAGTAACCATCTGTGGGCGTGGCCACGTGTCATCCGAGCAGGCACTGCTGGGTCCGTTACGTAACCATGGAAATAAGTTTAACATTTTCCTTGCTTTACTGGTTCTAAGTTGGACAGCTTCCCCTTTATAACACGCTGAAGCCGACACGTGACTTATAACTGCTGACATGTCACGGTTTATGGGCAGTGTTCTGTCTTCCTTCGTGGGCTGTCACAGAAAAGTGAACAGGAACATTAAGATCTCTCAGATTTGACGGAGCACAGCATCCGCTCGGCCGGGTGCCACCGTGAGCGCAGAGCGTGGCCAGCGCAGAGTGAAGTAACAGGGAAAGCATGTGACTTCACGTCCCTAGTGAGAGAAAGGACGACCCCCCCCCACACCCCGGGGTCAGCCGGGGAGCCAGCCGCGAACACCTTCTCCAGGTGGTTCAGGAGAAGCAGCCACTCCGGGCGGTGTGTTTACCGCTGCGTGAGAATGCGTCTTTGTCAGTTGCCGTGTCTGGGTTATGCCCTCAGAGAACATTTGGTGTTTTTCATTGTCAAGTATAAACATTAAAATAAAAAAGAAGCTTATTGGTTCGGATCAGATCGGAAGAACTGAAGGGCCCAGACTTAACCACGGGCCCGTTTGGAAGGCCCCGGCAGTCTCTGTGGCCCGCTTCGGGCCCACCCCTGCTCCCCTGAGGTCGGGGGTGGTGCTCCCCGTCAGCAGCCTGGGGTCCGAGGGCTGCGGAGCGTTCTTTTGGTTTGTGAATCTATGACACCGACGAGAAGCCTGCGTCTAGTGGCAGCATACACGCCTCTCCCCTCCGCTCCCATTGTGCGCGGGGAAGCAGTGGTGACTCTGGGAAGTGTCAGCGCCCAAGACGCAGCTCAGGCGACTCCGGAATCATGGTGACGGGGATTGTCCCCAGGGCTCTCTGGAGCACAGAACTCCCCACTTTAGGCTGTAAGAACGGTTCTCAGGGGTTTGTCCTTGCAGAGCGCGAGGGTCTCGTGAGTGCCTTTGTCCTGGTTTCTGGGACATCTGCGTGTCCACGGCGACAGTGTCCTTCGGTTCTAGCGGGGAGCCCCCTGAGCGTGCCCGGAGCCACCGGTGTTCACGCTCGGGTGACAGCTCCCCCAAGGCACCAGGGAAGTTTCCAGACCAGTCATGGCCTCTTTCTGGTCCATTACGCAGACCTGAGCCTTGGTTCTGTCCCCGGAGGCTCAGGCTTTCCTTCCATGTCTCCGTGCCGGTCCGCACGGCACTCGTGGGCCGCCTGCGTGGCCGTCCGTGGGCAGCACACGCGGCTGGGCATGTGGCCCACAGAGCCGCCCGCCGCTCACGGACACGCATCGCGGCCCGCGCTCCGGGGAGTGCTGTCCCGAGAACGTTCCGTCTTCAGACTTTCAGATAACGGCTGCCGTTAGTGCTGCTTTCCCTCAGCACGATCTGGAGTTGGCCGGATAAGCCCGCACACAGACGTCTCCTCCCGGGCGGGGTGGGGGGCGCGGCCGCGACGCAGCAGCTGCAGCTGGACCCCGTCAGACGTGGGCATGGAAGCGTGAACTTCCTTAACGGGAAGAAGAATGCTGCCCTGTCTGCAGAGCAGCTCTGCTCCCTGATGCTTTCCCTTTGTGAATCCTCATCACACTACGTGCAGCCTCATTTTAGAACTATACTCTGACTACCGAGAATTAACTGCTATTTTGCCAATAAGAAGAACACTGCAAAGGTTTATACATTCGGTTTATTTCCTGGGGATCTAACATGAGAAGAAAGGGAGAGGAAAGGGCCCGTGATGGGACAGGGGAAACGCAGTTCCTTTCACTCAGATTATCCAGTCACGGAAGCTGGCGTTGGGGACTCTCACGGCTAGGACTGTGCCTGTCGTCCACGAAGCCGTAGGTGGTCCGCGTGTCCTGTTGAAGCTGAGGCTCGGGGGGAAGGTCGAGGGTGATTTTCCTCCTCGAAAGTATCTTCTCGTCTTTCTCCAACAACGTCGTGATGAGCACATCAGCGCCTAACGCTGGTGGCGGAGTGACTTCTAACTCTAACTCGTGTTCTTTTTCTCCTCTCGTTGACAAAAGACATTTGTAAGCTGCCCAGAGATGAAGGAACTTGCCGGAAATTTATCCTGAAGTGGCACTACGACGCGGACACCAAGAGCTGCGCGAGGTTCTGGTACGGAGGATGCGGCGGGAATGAAAACAGATTTAACTCACAGAAGGACTGTGAAAAGGTCTGCGCTCCGGGTAAGTGACGGTTCCGCGGTGTCCGTGGCGTTTGCAGAGAGAGTCAGAGATTCCGGGCCAGACGCGTGGGGCACCGTGTAAAGACGTTTGAATGATTACGATGCCTGTGAATAAAAAGATAGATTGAATCTTCAGATAAGGAAGACGTTCAGATAAAGCACAGGAGATTGATTTTCTGGATTATGATTATTATTTCCTAAAAGCACGCAGCTGTTTTTACCAAGGAAGGAACACACAGCCGAGTACTCTTCACTATTTGGAAATATTACTAAACTTTCTGTTATTCATAAAATATAACATGCATTATTGTTAGGTAAATAATAACGAATGATAATAGATAACACCAAAATTACATAATGCTATGCATTCGTCTTTAAATAATTTTGCCTCCTCTAAATGGTAATGTTAATTCTGGGCCACGTAGTATCTCCGTCACGGTGGGCAACTCACTCGGTAATATGATACGAAAGCTTCACGGGGTCCTGGGCCAGAGCCCAGGGAACCGATAAAGGTTTGGAGCGGACAAGTGAGACAGCCAGAGGCCACGGGGTCATTGCCATAGAAACGCAATGTCCTTCCTGAAGTGGCTTTTCCCTCCCCTCTTCTCTCCCCGCCCGCCCCGTCCGTCCACGCTCAGTGCTTGTCAACCCCGGCGTCATCGCTGCGATGGGGACCTAGGCGTGGCCGGCCGGTGACACATACCTCTCGGAGAAGGAGGAGTCAGCCCTCTGCCAGCCGTCTCCTAGAAGCTCTGGGTGTCAGTCCCGGCACGGTGCCATCTCCTGCTTCGATCCACACTCGAACTCGGGACGGCCCGTCCTGCGCATGACCTACCAGCATGGTGCTAACGCGTCCGTGGACCCCGCGCCCTCTGCCTCCGGGCAGTCACCGCGTGCACTTCGAAGGATGTGTAATAGTTGCCCACTGCTGGCGTGTACGCGAACCCTTCTTCCCTCCGGAGTTTCGGACAAACCTGAGGTCTGGAAAATCACCCCAAACTCCACAGCTGCTCTCTATGCTTCCGCTTGGTTCATCGCGTCCCCCCCGCCCCCAGTTATGCACGACCGGACGGGGAGCCTGCGTTCGGCGAGCACGCGCGTCTGAGTCCTCCTTTCTCCTCCCACTACCCTGGCTTAGATTCCCGGAGAACCCCCCTTTCCCTAAAGCCCCTGACGAACGATCTCGTTAGCGGGAAGCAGAGTCTCTCCATCTCTGCGCACTGCCGTGGGACCAATTTCACACCCGGATGGAAAGAAACCGTTTCAGAGAGTATTTTCGGCATTCCTCTAATGCTGTGTGGTTTTTTTTTTTGTTTGTTTTTTGTTTCTTTTGTTTTCTTTTTGGTGCGGGGGGGGGGTCTAATTTTAATTTTAAAATTTTTAGGAAATTTATACAAAGAAACTTTTTAATAAAGTGTGCTGAAAGTATCTTGGGTTTCGTGTCATTGGCTGTCGTGTTTCCATTGCACCTGCTGTCGGAATCACCCCCGGGGGAACAGCCCAGTCCAGGCGAGGGTCCTGGCCCCGCCCTTTGTGTCCGGTGTGGGGGGTGGGATGGGGGGTAGGGGGGACAGAGCGCCCCGTCACACCGCGTGTGGGGACCAGTACGTACAGCCCGCTCCTGCTCCTGTCCCAGCGCCCCCTGGCCAGCCACGCTGGTCTCCATTCTCAGGGCCCCTGAGACTTTGGGGTCTTAAGGACGAGGTTGGCCCCCCGCCTACCCTCGAACCCCTCGTCGGGTCCCAGGGCCTTGGCCTCCTTCTCTGCGTCTTCAGAAGGACCGGCTCCCGGGGTCCCGTTGGCTCCCAGCCCCCGGAGGCCGAGAGGTGCCAAGCATTCGGCCCACGGCTCCCCAGCCTTCGTCTGGAATCGCCAAGACAACACATAAAGTCCTTTTTCCCTCCCCAAAGACCTAGTGCTCCTGGTGTCGGAGAGGGCACAAAAACCAGCACACACATGCGGGTGGCCCCCGATTCCACTTGGCAGGGGCTCCAGGGGGAGCTACCAGGCCCCGGGAGTGGGCGGGGCTGTCGTATGCAAATCTTATGTAAATCTTATGTAAATCGGGGACGAACCCTTGGTGGGTCCAGTGAGAGGGGAAAGAGGAGAGAGAGGGTGTGGAGCTTGGGATAAGGAGGGGACAGCGGATGGGCTCAGAGGCCACTGCCTGTGGTGTCCGTCCCGCCTTTGACATTCTCACGATGCACTCAAAGCAGTGCACCTGCACAGCGCCTGCACAGCGCCTGGCCAGCGCCCCAGGTGACGGCGGGAGCTGTGACCCAGGTGAAGGGGGCCGTTGGAGGGTGGCTTGTCCCCTCCCACATGCCCTTCATCTCCCGAGCCCGCTGCTCCTATGTGGGAGCGGCCCCCGTGGGCCCAAGGTGAAGCTGGAGCTGCCCCCCATTGCCCTGCCCTGCCCCGTGCGATGGGACCCCCGAGCCAACTCTCAGGGCACAGGCTGCTTCTCCGCAGGGACTAGCCCGGGCCACCAGCTTCTGCGAACCTCGTCCTCCCTTTATCCGGTGGCAGTGGTGTGCCAGCCACTGTCCTAGGTGCTTCGGACTCCCCCCGGGGAGTCGGATGCGAGGTGCGGCCCCTCGTCCCACACCGCACCCAGCACCCCGCCCCAGAGCTTCTCCGCTCTCGGGGGGGGGGTGACAGGGTCGCCACCCGCCCCCTCCTTCTGCTCCAGTGTCCCCACTTCCTTTTCGTGATCTGGAGCTGCTGGGCCTGGCTCCTGCTTAGGGCAGTGAGGAGGCCGCTTGTCTTGGGCCGAGTCACGCGGACATCTGCTTAAACTCTGCTATTAGCACAGCTCCCGCTTCTCATCCACATCCTTGCTGGATTTGTCACTATAAACACCATCCCTTCCCCTCCCCCCGGCCCTGCACAGCTTTCCCCACGATTTTAAAGGCAGAGCGGGCGGGACCGGGGGCCAGTGTGGGCGCAGGAAGCCAGCATCCCGCGCCCCGAAGGTCAGTGTTAACTTCGTCCCCCCCGGGGTGATTCACTTTTAGGGAACGGTTCGCACGACCCTGCCAGATCGCGGGCGCTGTCAGGCTTCCAGCTGGACGGGGCTGCTTTTCGGTAGGAGCCCAGCTCTCCGAGTTCCCCCACCTGGGCGTGGCTCCAGAGAGGCTGGGGCCCCCGGGGTGCCCGGCCCGGCCCGGCCCTGCCCTGCCGGAGGCCATCCCTCCCAGTTCCCTGGTCTGAGCTCCACGCCCGCGCCTCTAGCCTGTACTCAGAGTGAAGTGCTGGCAGTGATCTGTCACTGGTGCCATCGGGTCCCAGAGGTGCCTCCCCGATCGTGCGGCATCGTGACCCCCGGGGCTGGACCGACCCTCAGGTCCTGAGGCTCGGTGCGGGAGCAGGCCCAGGGCCCCTTTGCGTAGCATGTCGGATCCTGGGCTCTGGGCGCCCTCGCGGGGAGGTGGCCGGGCGTGTCTGCGTTCGGGAGGGACGCTGAGGTGTCAGTCACCCCCGTGCACACCTCTCAAGAGACACTAGACAGCGGAGGCACCTGTGGCCCCGGGAGGGGCCGGCTCTGGTCGAGACTCCGCTGAGGGCCTCGTGTTTGATGGGCGTTGGGTTCACGGAGTCGTCTGGCCATTCACGCCCCAGGTTCCCCTGGGGGTCCCCTGAGAGCGAACCCTGACCGAGTTCCCATCCCAGTTCGTTCGACCCGCGGGGGGCCCGCCGAGGAGCCGGGAGTGCGGTGAGAACCGGGAGCCGCGTGCTCGTCCCCGCGGTGAGAACCAGGTGATGCGTGCTCGTCCCCGTGGGGAGGACCAGGTGATGCGTGCTCGTCCCCGCGGTGAGGACCGGGAGCCGCGTGCTCGTCCCCGCGGGGAGGACCAGGTGATGCGTGCTCGTCCCCGCTGTGAGGACCGGGAGCCGCGTGCTCGTCCCCGCGGTGAGAACCAGGTGATGCGTGCTCGTCCCCGCGGTGAGGACCGGGAGCCGCGTGCTCGTCCCCGCGGGGAGGACCAGGTGATGCGTGCTCGTCCCCGCGGTGAGGACCGGGAGCCGCGTGCTCG